>JACCEG010000246.1:93635-107308 GCA_014065205.1 Tuber brumale | reverse complement strand
AAAAAAAAAAAAAAAAAAAAAAAAAAAAAAAAAAAAAAAAAAAAAAGAAAAAAGAAAAATGAGAGATTTTAAGCGGAAAATTAACATGCAATCCACCTTCTGAAAAGCTCATAGTACATAAATGAAAATAACCGAAACATCCCACATAGGTAATAAGAAAATATATATCCAATTAGCCTATTGTTATTATGAAATATAAATGAAATATCTGTTGTATATGCTCTAGCTGTAGCAATATTTGCGATCTATTGGTAAACCAGAAAATATAACTAAGGAGAGAAATACAAGTTATTTAAAAGAAATATACTTATAAAAGGAATAGTAGGAAATTTCAACAGGAACCAGTCAAGTGGATGAAGTGGAGGGTTCTGTGAGCTATAGTATCTAGTGGGAGGTGCTTTATCATTAGCGGTAAGGGGACAAGGGTCTTGCAGAGTAGTGGGGTATACACTGACATCAATCTTCTAGTGTGTGACCGATGGTCTTGCGGAGGGTGGTGGGGAGAGTTGGTGGGGAAGGTAGGGTGGAGGCAGGCCATCGCCAGGTTCACCTGCAGGAGGAGGTAGACAAGACTAACAGCTGTCAAATGTTAGCGATAGGTGATACAGAGGGGGAGAGGAGAAGTGAAGACTCTCACACTAGCAAGCCTATTGGGGTGGATGAAAAACAGTTGGTTACCGTTCTCTGGACAGTCCTCTAGAACACTAATATCCTGTTGAGCATTGTAAGGCTGAGTGAGAAGTGGTCTATGTGATAAAGGAAGATGGAGGCCACCAAAGAGATGGTGAGGTGGTGACAGAAGAATGGGGCAAGGCCTTTGCCTAGTCTGGACTCATCTCGCAGGTCTATTTTATATATATATATATATATATTTTTTTTTATCGTCATATATTTCGTTGTTATTTAGGGTACAAGAATCTGCATGCAGCGCTAGCTATAGCATAAAACAATCCCCATTCCTCTATTTGCCCAGCCTGATGATATCCCTAAGAGCCTCTAGTGTGGGCCTAACTCCAAGTCTCTACTCTAAAAGCCCAAACACATCTGAAAATGAAAGAAAAGACATCAGAGTAAAGCAGGAGAACATAGCAAAGAAACCACTTAGAATATCTCCAAAAATAAAATGAAAGAGTACACTAGTAGATCCCATAATAACCAAGCCAGAAGTTACGTGCTGGCAGATGGAAAAATGTTGAATGATTTTCAGAATACAAAATGGATTGAGACAGGTGCTAACTGTGGAGGACAGCAGGAAAGAGGAGTAGTAGTAGGGTACTAGCCAGGGAAAGGATGTAGCAGTAGGGTGCTAGCTGATCCAATGGTCAGGTCAGGAAGGAAACTGAATATGACTGTGTCAACTCTTAGTACTCATGTTCGTGTCTTACTAAGCAATCCCTAGTGGAGGAGGATAAGTGATTTTACCATGTCTCTTATGTAGTCCCTTGTTCTTAGGGCGATAGCGTCACTTAGTAGATGGAATATTACCATTTAAGCCAACTGTAAGGAGAGGTGAAATCGACATGTAGGCCTGTTGAGAGGTTCTCATATACTGTAAGCTGTATGCTCAGCCATCTGAAGCATGGCAAGCGAAGGACCACTGACCATGAGGAGGGGCCTTGCTAAGCAAGGTAACGGGGAGGGAACTGGCAGCAGGAAGGCAATACTGGAACCCAGAAGGAGGGAAGCCTTAATACGTAAAAGAGTGAAGGAAGACAGTGGAAAGAGGATGAGAATGGTCATCACTCCTAGGGTGAAGCCATTATGGGATGAGAGGGGGGGGTTGTTAGATATCCTACCTATCTCCCGATGTCGATATATGTCTTGCGACAGGCAACAGCCTTCTGTCAGTCTCTTTGTAATAGTGCAATACTTCACTTCCTTAGTGTTCTGTTACTTCGTTCCTTCTTATTACCAAGACCCTGATTATTATTCTTAGACTGTTGTCTACGTTCCGTTCTTGAACGCTAATAATCAAGTTGTATCGTGGTAGAACTTTCAAAGTAGTAGAATAGGATCTATTCTCAATAGTATAGATAAGAAAGTGTAATAGGTGGTTGCGTGAAGAACTAACTACCAGGCTCTACCGGCCTCCTTTTATAGTCCTTCACTCAACCCACTTATAAATCCAAACAACTATGAGTCATAATTGTGACTCATGAAAAACATCATATGTCCGCATCATTGGTCATGTGCGTAAACCACCTGACCTCTTAATAGGTCATGTGCGTGAAAGTAAATCAAACTGCGCAGCCCCCTTGGCCTCGTGCTCTACCCCCATGACCTCTTAATAGGTCATGTGCGTGAAAGTAAATCAAATTGCGCAGCCCCCTTGGCCTCGTGCGCTGCCCCCATGACCTCTTAATAGGTCATGTGCGTGAAAGTAAATCAAAACCAAAACCTCATGACGGATATCTTCGTCATGGTGAAACGTCTCCTTCCACTCACTTGCTACAAACATCTTCTTCCACGATATGCCACACAACTGTGACAATAGCTCCCCTCTCCCCACGCCCTAAGTTCCATTAGGCCATTGGGAACTCATCCTCCTCCTCCGTTCCTGCTGTCTGCAGGATATTGCGTCCTATCTGACGCATCCAACTCTTGCTTTCTTTTTGAAGGTTTTCCAACCTTCGTATCCTTGCCTCCCTCTTCTTTAATTGGGATTCCATCTTCCCAACTTTGTATTCCGCCAGACTTGCCCTGACCTGTTGAGCTGTCATCGCTCTTGCCAGCTGCACGTTCTTTTTCTCCCATTCCCTTGCTTTCTTTTCCCACATCAAAGGCTGGCCTTTGTATAGTCCCATCTCTACTTTTGCCGTCGTTTTTTGTTGGCTGATCGTGATCAGCTCCCGCTGCAGGCTTTCCACCGTATCCTCTTTTGTTGCCGATGAGATCGGCGACAGTGCTGGGTCCTATTCCCAGGTGACTTTCTTGGATTTTTTGGCCCCCCACCCTGTAAATTTCGTCCCCGAAATCTTGTCTTTTTTGTCGTCCAGCGGAGGCGACACCGGTGGTGTCCTGTCTCTTTTCCTGGGAAAGTAGTTGGTTCACATCTTCTCCGTGTAGTGGGTGGGGCATCCGTCGTCGTAGCACCGTGTCCATGACAGACACTGGTGTGCTTTCTCGTCCTCCGTCTCCTTCGTTTTCCTGATCGGTAGGTCCACGAGTTGGACCCAATCTTCGTCGTTAACTTCCTCTTTGATCCAAACCCCTTCTTCCATCGGGCAGAAGTCTGGGCTTGTTGGGGTAGTCTTTGTGAAATTGCCGGATGGCATCTTGAGCATTGGTGAAGTTGGTGGCTGGGTACCACTCTTGGTCGTGTTTTTCTGTGTAGCCGGTCCACTTGGCTCGGTACTGGAGTTTGCTGTAGTGTAGTCTTGAGTCGATGATTTTCTCAAGTTCGTATTGGTCTTCGCCCTCGATCTCGATGGGCGGTGGAGGAAGTTTCTTTTGTGATGCGAAGGCGTTGTCTTGGTAGGGTTCAAGGAGACTAATGTGAAATGTAGGATGAGTATTGTTCATCGAGCGCGGGAGGTCGAGTTTATATGCTCTTAGTCCGATGCATTCGATGATTCTGAATGGTCCTAGTTTCTTGTAGTCTAGTTTCCTTGACGGTCGGGTGGTCCGTATATTCTTTGGTATCAACCACACTTTGTCGTTGACTTGGAGGTGGGGATCGGGATTTCGGTGTTGATCGGTGTATTCCTTCTGTTTTTCCTGTGCCAGACATATTTCTTCACCTAATATGTCATGCAATTGTTGCATGTTTTTTGCTTCGATTGATTGCGCGGGTATGTCGTATTTTGCCGGTTCGTATGTTGGATCGTATCCATAGTTCGCAAAAAAGAGTGTAGTCTTGATTGTTTCTTGTCTTCCGTTGTTGTATGCGAACTCGGCAGTTGCTAGCATGTCGGCCCAATCATCCTGTTGATAACTGGTGTATGCTCGTAGGTATTGTTCCAATATGGCGTTCGTCCTTTCTGTTTGTCCGTCTGTCTGCTGGTGGAATGCCGTGCTGAGTTTCCTTTGGATGTGCCATTGTCTTGTGATCTCTTTCCAGAGATTTGCCGTGAATAGTGATCCTCGGTCTGATATGATATCTTTCGGTAGTCCGTGGGTTCTGAATACCTGATCTTTGAAGAGGTGAAAGAATTGTTGTGTATCCATGTCCGTTCTGCAGGGTATAAAGTGGGCCATTTTGGTCAGACGATCAATAACTACCTATATTGCCTCATAACCTTACGATTCTGGCAGTCCGGTTATAAAGTCCATAGCAATAGATTGCCACGGTCTTCCAGGTGGTTCGATAGGTTTTATCAATCCGTAGGGTGCGTGACGTACTGCCTTCGTCCTCTGGCATGTCTCGCAATTTTTGACATATCTTTTGACATCTTCTCTTATCGTTGGCCAGTAGTATGATCTCCTGATCAGTTCCGTGGTTTTGGCTGTTCCGCCATGCCCCGCTTGCGGTATGTCGTGATTTCTCCTTATCGTTTCTGTTCGGAGGGGTTCGTGGTCGGGAACTCTTATCTTTTTGTCATACCAAAGGTATCCTTCCTTCTCTTCATATAGCCCGAGTGCTATTCCCTTCATTTCTTTTTGTTTTTTGTTTAAAGCTTTCCTGATCGCCTGTATTTCTGTGTCTTTTTCCATCGTGCTTCATATCCATTCTGTGTGGTCGTTGTTGGATAGTATTGTTGTTTCCATCTCGTTGATGGATTCGTCTCTTCTACGTTCTTTTTCGTCCTTGAAATATCTTTCCTTTGGTAAGAGAATCTTTTTTCTCTGTTGAATTCTTTCATCCTCTTTGGTTGGTAGGTCCTCTTGTCTTCTGGTAAGGGCGTCAGGTTGTCCTCCTTGTTTTCCAGGTCGGTACTCAATTTTGATGTGATATTGCGACAGGGTTTCACTCCATCTTGTTTGTCGCTGATTGAGTTCTTTGGTAGTGGTGAAGGCGAGGAGGTTTTTGTGGTCGGTTACCACCCTAATATCGTGTTCATTTCCTAGTGCGTATTTTCTCCACGCCTTAAGTGCTTGAACTATCACCAATAGTTCTTTATCATGGATGTCGTAATTGCATGCGGCCTTGGTCATAGTCTTCGATCGGAATGCCACCGGGTCCCATAGTTTGTCGTTGCCTAGCTGTGACAGGATCCCCGAGCAGACGTAATTTGACGCATCTGTTTCGATCATGATTGGTAGTTTCGGATCGAAGTGTCGCAGTATTGGTGCCGTTGTGAGTTTATTCCTTAATGTATTGAATGCTGTTTGCTGTTTGTCCGTCCAGTTCCATTTGGTATCTTTTTTCGTTGTTTCGTATAGTGGTTTCGCCACTCTGCTGAATCCTACGATGAATCGGCGATAAAAGTTGCGAAAGCCTAAGAAGCTTTGTACTCCTTTTAGGCTTTTTGGTGGTTTCCATTCGTCGATTGCTGCTGTCTTGACCAGGTCGGTTTGTATTCCATCGGGGTTGATGACAAATCCCAAATATTCAGTCTCCTGTTGATGGAATTCACACTTTGTTGGTTTTAGTTTGATCTTTGCTTCCCTTAGGGCTTGCATAACGTTTCGCATGTCTTTCTGGTGTTGTTCCATTGTTTTTGAATAGATGAGGATATCGTCTAAGTAGACGATACAGCATATATCCAAGAATCTGCTGAGTTTGGTGTTGATCCATCTTTGGAATGTTGCCGGTGCGTTGGACAATCCGAAAGGCATTACCAGGTATTCGTATAACCCGTATCGTGTTCGAAATGCTGTTTTCCATTCGCCTCCTTCGAATATTCTGATGTTGTGGTAGGCGTCCTTGATGTCCAGTGTCGTGTAATATTGGGCCTTTCCCAATCTATCCAATGCTTCGTCGATCAGCGGTAGTGGATATCGGTCTTCTTTGGTGACTGCGTTCAGTCCTCGAAAATCCACACATAATCTGAGCGTTCCGTCCTTCTTCTTGACGAATAATATTGGTGCTCCTGCTGCTGACGATTATGGCCGTATCCATCCTCTTTCCAGGTTCTGCTGGAGGTAATCTCGTAGAGCCTTCAACTCCTCTTCTCTCAAGGAGTAAAGTTTCATGAACGGTGCTCTGCCCACTAGGTCGATCTTGTGGTCCTCTTCTCTGTGTTCGGGCAAGTCCGTCCTTTCTCCTTCTTCGAACATGTCTAAGAAGTCATGGTATTTACTTGGTACCAGCTGTCTTAGAGTCGCTTTCGTTTTTGTCGCTTCTTGTCGTACTGCTAACCTGGTGCTGATCCTCGAGGTCTCCGCGATTGTTGTTTCCTTTCCTTCCTGACCCCATTTGAGAACACCGGTTTGTTCTCCTTTCCGATATAGTTTTCCGAAGGTCTTTGCTGATATGAAGTCGATATCGACGCGTAGTCCTTCGGGTTCTTTGAGGGTGTTTTTTCCGGTGCTTCCAAATCCACGATCCTGTCTTCTGGTTTCGTCGAGGCCGTCTACTTCTCGTGGTCCTCTATTGTCGATCCTTTCGACAATCAACTGGGCTATCCGATCGACTTTCTTGACTTCGTAGTCCTCTCCTTTTAGGTTTATCAAGAGAACCTTGATTTCTCCGCGATGGTCTGCATCTATCACCCCCCCTCCTGTGGTCAGGCCATGCCTGGTAGCCAATCCACTTTGTCGGGCGATTCGTCCGTATGTTCTATCTGGTAATCCGATCGATATTCCTGTTCTTATCACCTCTAGCCCTTTGGCCGGGATGATTTCTTCTTGGATGCTGTACAGGTCGTGTCCAGCCGCTCCCTTCGACCCTTTGGGCGGTATCTTTGCTTCAGGATCCAATCGTTAGATCCGAATATCCTCTTCTTGGCTTCTCATTTCGGTGATCTGACTGTACTTGTTTTCCCATCGGGCCAGTTCTGTAGGGACTGCGTCGATCTTTGGTGATTCGTTTAGGCATACTTGGGTACACCTCTCACTCCTGAAATTGATCCGCCTTTTTTCCCAGTCGATATTCGGGTTGTGTTTCTTTAGCCATGGTATTCCCAGGACAGCAGTATGTTTGACCATATTTGCTACCTGTAATATTATTGTTGCTTGATGAGATCTTGTTTTCATGGCTATCTCGGGTATGTGGGTAATGGGGCTCGCCTTGCTTTTTTCTCCATTAACCACATAGATGTTTCTCGGTTTGTCGATTTCCGTGAGGGGTATCCGGTGGGTATTGCAGAATTCTCTGTCGATAAAGTCCTCCGTTGCTCCTGAGTCGACCATTGCGTTGGTTTCGGTGATTCCGTTTTTCGTGAGTATCTCGATTTTTATCATCAGCTGATCTGATTTGTCTTCGTTGTTTTCCGATGTGTTGATTTGTGCCTTGTAGTCCATTGCCGTCGATATTTGTATTGTCCTAGTGGGTTTTTTGTGTTGGCCATCCCTCAGACCACTTTTTACTGGGGACTGTTGTCGTTTAAAGCCTCCTCCATTTCTTCCGATCTCTGGCCCCCCATTTCCCGAATCTTGGCATTCTTGTCTGGGCATTCGACTGCTCGATGCCCTGCCTTTCTGCAACGGAAGCATAGGTTGCCGTCTCTGCGCTTTCGAAATTCTTCCACTGTTATCTTCGGGAGGTTTGGCCGTATTGGCCTCCAGGCTGGTCTAAACTTCTGCTCTGGTCATTGGAACCATTGAGTTGCTCCCCTTATCACGTCCAGGTCCATAGCCTCTCCTCCTTGATTGGTCGTTAGGGCCCTCGGTGGCCCATTCTGTTGTCGGGCTGTTCTCGCCCAATGGCTTTGTCCTTGGTCCTTCCTATTCTCGAGCTCTGCGAACCACTGCGCCAACTCTTCTGTCGAGTTGAATACACGGTCTGAGTTGGTCCACGCTTCATGTAGCTCTTCGTGTACTCCTCTCAGGAGTTGTCTCCGTAGCGTGTGCGTATCGTATTCGGCATCTGGAGCTAACAGTTGTATGTTGTGACAGAATTCGATGACTGTATTCTTTCCTTGAACCATTCTCTCGATCTGGTTCCTTGCTCCTTGTTGTTTGTCCTTATCCTGAAACTGGGCTCTGAGGTCTCTCTCGAATTCTTCCCATTCGTGCTATTGCTTGGGGGTGGTTCCTTCCACAATTGGAGTGATCCAGTTCTCTGCCGTACCCATGAGCAGGGTCTTTGCTAATCTGATCTTCTTGTCGTCGTGTTCGTCCGTCCATTCCTTTGCTTCGTAGTACAGTTTGAGCTGTACTAGGAATCCTCTGAGTCTGGTTGGTTCTCTGTCAAAGACGTCGGGGTTCCTTAATTTGAGACTTTCCGATATTAGTGCAAGTCTGAGTCCTGATACTATGTATTCCAGTTGTTCTCCTGTCATGCTTAGCACATTCAATGGTGCTGGTGGGGCCTGGGTCATCCCCGTCCCTTCTCCTGTCTGTTCTGCCTCCATGTTGCTATTGGGTGTCGCTTTTTGAGACTCAACCAAATGTTAGATATCCTACCTATCTCCCGATGTCGATATATGTCTTGCGACAAGCAACAGCCTTCTGTCAGTCTCTTTGTAATAGTGCAATACTTCTCTTCCTTAGTGTTGTGTTACTTCGTTCCTTCTTATTACCAAGACCCTGATTATTATTCTTAGACCGTTGTCTACGTTCCGTTCTTGAATGCTAATAATCAAGTCGTATTGTGGTAGAACCTTCGAAGCAGTAGAATAGGATCTATTCTCAATAGTATAGATAAGAAAGTATAATAGGTGGTGGCGTGAAGAACCAACTACCAGGCTCTACCGGCCTCCTTTTATAGTCCTTCTCTCAACCCGCTTATAAATCCAAACAACTATTAGTCATAATCGTGACTCATGAAAAACATCATATGACCGCATCATTGGTCATGTGCATAAACCACCTGACCTCTTAATAGGTCATGTGCGTGAAAGTAAATCAAACTGCGCAGCCCCCTTGGCCTCGTGCGCAGCCCCCTTGGCCTCGTGCGCAGCCCCCATGACCTCTTAATAGGTCATGTGCATGAAAGTAAATCAAAACCAAATCCTCATGACGGATATCTTGATCATGGTGAAACGTCTCCTTCCACTCACTTGCCACAAACATCTCCTTCTACTATATGTCACACAACCGTGACAGGGGTAGATGATCGTGAGAATCCCATATTGAGGATTGATTTCAAGTATGAGGAAAATCGGGAGGTGGAGGATGCTCATCTCTAAGGTCTTTTTTTACTTTTTTTTACTTTTTTATCTTCATATATTTTCTTGTTATTTAGGGTACAAGAATTTGCATGCAGTGCTAGCTATAGTATAAAACAATCACCATTCTTCCTTCTTCCTGGTCTGACAGTATCCATAAGACCCTGTGGCATGGGTCTAACTGCACATCTCTACCCCAAAAGCACCAACATATCTATTCAAAGACAGAAGAATAGACCTTAAAGTAACGCAGAAGAATATAAAAAGGTAACCACTTAGAATATTATCATGAAACAAATGAACTATTGCACTAGTAGATCCTACAACATTCAAGCCAAAATATACACACTGGCAGACAGAAAAATATAGAATAATTCTGAGAACATGACACAGACTAAGACAGATGTCAACTGTGAGAGATGGTGGGAGAGGAGTGCAGTAGTAGAGTACTAGTCAGAAAAAGGATGTAGCAGGAGGATGCAAGCTGATCCAACCATCAAGTTAGGAAAAAAAACTGAATTGGACTAAGTCAACTCTAGATAATTGTGTTTGTGTCTTACTAGGCAGTCCCTAGTGGATATTAGGCGGACGCCAAACTCAAGTATATAACTGAGGGATGTAGGCCAAAATCTTTGGCACGCTCTGCTTCCGCTATTTTCCCCCCCCTACATTTCTTCCTCATTTTCAATACTATCAGCATCCGGTGTGCCCTCACGATCTCGCTATCCTTAAAGCCAGGCAGAGGCCTCCCTGTCACGACAGGCATGGCTTCTACAGTTCCCCTTCCCCCCTCTGAGCACTCCTCTGTGTCAGGAATTCGCCCCCATGTCCCCCTCCTCTTGGAGCTCCTCGAGAGATCCACGACGGACGCGGGGATATCCAACCAGCTCTTCCCGCCTATAAGTTCAACAGAGCTTGATGACCTCTCCCCGGAGGAGGCTGTCATCCTTCCCCTCCTCTGCACCTCGCGCTTAGCATCGAGGTCAATCTCTACTCAAATCGATGAACTGGCCCTCGAGGTTGCCCGCCTTTCGGGGCAGGTCGACGAACTCTCCTCCCGCAGAGAGAATCCCCAGCGCCCTCCTCCTCCCCCCAGCCAAAACAACATGGTGGTAGCAGCGCTCTCCGTCCTCCAACTGTCGGTGAGGGACCTTACGTCCCGTCTGACCACCCCACTTCCCCAACCAGCACGCCACCAACAACCCCCACCCCAGCGCCCAACGCCCGCAGCGCCTGGCACCCACACTACTCAGGCAGTTCCTTCCTGAAAGGGTAAAGAGGTCGCCACGTCCCCCCCTACCGCAACCCTTGCTGGTGAGCTTACCCCCCTCTACGAAGGTGGTGGTGACACAGACATCGCCTGTTACAGCACAAAGGACCAGAAATGGTACGGAGACCCAGCTGCGTACGCAGCGAAATTCCCGCGATCCTGGGAGGCCCAAACATACAGGGAAGGAAAGTACCCCCCCCTCTCTAAGTTCCACCCCGTCCCCCAGGCCTCGGCTCAGTCCGGCGCCCCCTCCTACGCCCAGGCTGCTACTGCCACGGGAAAAAAGAAAGGAAAGTCGGGTAAGGCAAAGAATGCTCCTACGGCTGCCCAAGTTGCGTCTGGTCCGGCACCCACGGCCCCCTCAAAAGGGCCCAAGAGCCTCCCAGCTGCGGAGAAATGTTGCTTTGCCCCCAGATCTTCCCCTTTCTCGCACTCCCAATCAGACCGAATAGCTGCCTCCTTCCCCGACATTGCCGCCTCAGTCCTGTGAGAGGCGGGCCGCACTCCACCCCTATCTTTTTCCGCCAGAGTTAATGACAGAGGGGCGGTGACACTTCTTGCCCTCTCTCCGTTCGTTCCCTCTACTGCCTATGCCCCCTACTACGACGCTCTCTCCACCTAGCTAAACCAATCCTTCCCAACCGGGGACTCCCCTTGGCTCCCCTTCCGCCCTGCCCCTAACGAGGTCCAGCTGGCGATACACTCCCTCCCCATCGCCTACCTTCCGGCGGATGACGATGACCTCCTACAGTCCCTAAGCAACACCATCCGGAACGTCAAGAACGTCCAAATCCTCTCCGCCCGTGATTTAAACCCCAACAGAGCTTCCAGGACCCTCAAAAAAGCGACCTCCATTGTTGTGACAGTTGCTCCGGAAAATGAGGCCTCTATGCTGGGCAACGCTTACCTTTTCTCCTCTCGATGCAAGATCGAGAGAGCATACTCGGCTAACAGCCTCACTCAGTGCCGTAACTGCTGGGAATATGGCCACCACTCAGCCAGGTGCAAGGTTGATCACCCGGTCTGCCCGATCTGCACCCTCTCCCACCGGAAACAGGCCCACAGGTGCCAGAATCCCACCTGCCCAAGGGGCGGTGACCTCAGAGCCGTGGTTGACTGCTGCCCAACCTCTCCCTCGATGTGTGCGATCTGCAGGGGTCAACACCCGGCGTTCGCTAGAGAATGCCCATCGAGACCTCCCCCCCCTCCTGCCCGTGGGGAGTCCCCTCCACCGACGAATGAAGAAGCTATGGACACGACGAACGACTCCGGCGAGGGTCCTTCAACTGGTTCACGATCCCTCCTGCCCCCCTTTGGTCTTGAAACACCCCAACCTAGGTGTGGTGATGCCCCCCCAACACGTCTCCCCGTTCCTACCCCAAAACCCCAAGGAGGTGCCCTGCCGAACCCCGCATGGCAGGAATCTCCCACTCCTCTCCCCCAGCCTGAGACGCCGGAAGGCGTGTAATGGTTGGTCACATCTCTCCCATGAGTTCCACATGGGCAGCGGACTCCCGTAACCCGATATCCGTTCTGCAACACAACTGCTTGGGAAGCTGGGATGTGTTTCTCTCTCTTTTTAATTCGTTTTCTTTGCTCGATCACCCTCCTACCCTTGTTGCCCTCAAAGACTCCCCTTTGCACAGGAACAGACCTCCCTCGTTCCTAGGATTCAAACCCTTTCTGCCCCCTTGCCCCACTGGTGGCAAGCCCAGGGTGGCCTGCTATCTCCATCTTTCCACCACTCAGCAGTTTTCGGTCCTCCCAGTCTTCACTGACGTGAGGGACTGGATGGCTGTTGATTTTTATTCTTTGGTTGGCTTTTTTGATTCCTTAGTTACCAAGTTCCGGGTTGTGAACCTCTATAGCACGTGGGATAGTTCCCCCTTCCGCCGAACCATCTCTCCAGAGGTTGCCTTCCCCCACACCTCTACAGCGACGCTGGTTGTCGGAGACTTCAACATACACCACCCCTCAGCCGACCCGGGCCGCCTTTTCTCGATCCCAGACCTGGGCGCCTCGGCCCCTTACTTTGAAAAGGCCGCGGAAGAAGGTTTCTGCCTCCTAAACATCCCTGGTGTGCTCACTTACTTCCCCTTCGATCCCAACCTCCGCCCCTTTGTCATAGACCTTGCGTTTGCCAGCTCCCCTCTGTCCTCCAACTTTCGGTCATGGGAGACTCCATTGCCCCTGACAGGCTCTGACCATGTCCCCATCCTCATTGTGCTTTCACAGCCGTTGGCCCACCCTTCCCCCCCTGCCCCTGCGTGGAAGAAGACCGACTGGCTTTCCCTTGAGCATGAGATTAAGGCCATGAGGTTCGACCCTCCTTCCCCCCTCGCCACCCCGTGTACTTTCTCGACCTGGTTCGGCACTGCCCTAGGAAGACTTAGGACTGTCCTCAGGCTACACACCCCGGACAAGCAGCCCTCCCCCTGGTCTAAGCCATGGTGGACCCCTGACTTCACGACTCAAAGGGCTGCCTTTCACTCAGCCGTTCGGTCCGCCCGGTGAGATCCGCTCCTCTCATTAAAACAGCGGTGCAAGGAAGCCCACTTGCTTTACTTCAAGGCCACAAAAAAGACAAAAACCAATTATTGGAACAATTTTCTCAAAACCGCCACTCCCCAGACAAACTGGACTGCGAAACGCTACGCCTTTAGAAAGCCCCCAGACAGGGTCCCACTGCTACCCGGAGCTGAGAGCCCCGCAGACATCAACACTGCTCTTCTCTCGCACTTCTTCCCGGAGAAACATTCCTAGGGCCCTTCAGCGATTATGCGCGAATTCAGAGATGTTCCCCTGCTGTTGGCGGAGGAAATCACAATTGCTCTCCAAAGCTCCTCCTCGTCCTTCGCTCCTGGCCTTGACTAGATCCCATACTCAATCTGGAAGAGGGTCCACACGCTGAACCCAAGCATCCTCCCCTCCATCCTCGGCCCCCTCGTCCGGTATGGCCACTATTCCCCCTGCCTGATGAGAGCAAATGGGATAGTCCTCGTCAAGCCAGGTAAACTCTCCTATGACACGCCAGCGTCATTCCGTATCATCGTACTCCTTGAGACGATTTCCAAGATCCTGGAAAGGGTTATGGCCTCCCGCCTTCCTGCCTTGGCACGTTGCCTAGGCCTTCTGTCCCCCCACCAAAATGGTTCGCTCCCAGGTCTGAGTACCTTTGATGCAGCGGCAACCCTCTCTCATGAAGTTCAACTTTTCATGCGCCCTAAGCTCAAGGTCTCGACACTCTTCCT
>JACCEG010000246.1:57898-91680 GCA_014065205.1 Tuber brumale | reverse complement strand
TTTTGAGATTAAGGTTTTGTTTATGCCATAGCTAGCGCTGCATGCAAGTTCTTGTACCGTAAACAAAGAATACATGAAGATAAAAAAAAAAAAAAAAAAAAAAAGGCCAAAATCTTTGGTTGGAGAATCTGTCCAGGAAGGCTCTTCTCGATAAACCAGGTAGGGTAAAGATTTAATGTGTGAAATAATATTATATTGATAAGATCTCTTCTCCGTTGCTTGATGGTATCAGTAAAGCTCGGGAGGTACTTCGATATTTATATCCCGCATCTGAGTGTTCGCGGACTACTTCTAACTACTATGTCTCCGAAGTACCATTCTGATTTTAGTACGCAAACGTCCAGAATCTTATAAGTGCGAACACAGTCTGACCCTGAAACTTATCACACCCTTTTGCTGATACAGAATAGTATTCCTCTGTTAAGATGACTGCGGTTATTTGTAATACCAAACAGCGGCCTCTAACTTAGATGTCCACATAGACTAATGTATTACTTTAGTCTAGTTGACTATCATTCCAGTAGTCTCTTTGGTCATGAAGTGATCAAGTTCACGCCGCGTTACCTAGTGCCAATCACAAGCTGGAGCCCAATGTCTCAACGTCGTAATGGTCTCCGACTTATCTAGGTCTTCCTTTCTGAGCGTGCTTCCCCTTGGTCTACTGGCCTCCGTAGAGGGGTCCTATTACTAGGACCAACTAACCTACAGCTGATCTCAGAAGGGTATAGGTGGATTTGGTATGCCCCTAATAGCTTCTGCCACTGGGACATCTTCTTGGAGTATTTCGCCGAAAACGTCCTGTCACCTTTGGCCCATAGTTTAGGAAGCTTAACTTTGAAGCCTACTATCTCAATGCGCCTACGACGGATTTCTTCCATTCCACTTCCCAGATATCGCCAAAGGTTCCCTCTCGTATATCCTGTGAACAGCATGTGGTCGGACAGACAGCGGTGACATACATGGTGTTATGAAGTGGGCTTCATTGATGTGACATTATAGTTATGGGATGCAACTCTTGAAATCTCGCTAAGGACGTGCGGGTCCAATAAGGGGGCCAGAGGGCAGTGTTGGCACTCAGGTAAATCGAGGTTCTGTGTGCAGTTACCCTACTGTGGGTCTGTGCCCATGTCTCGGATTTCCATATCTCTAACATGAGCTCCCTTCTACCAGGCTTTGCCTCAAATGCCTTTATAACTTTTCCAATTTTCTTCCAAATACATTTTAAGACTCAGTGTGGTCAGGGTGAAAAACCTTCCACATTTACGTGGCCATGGTAGGAAAACCTTTTCCACACTATCTTACTTCTGCCCTTCCTGGCATGTCTGGATTTTTATTATGAAAATTCTCCACAACTTCCTCCGCGTTTTCCATACTGGTAGCTGGCTTCCATGTATTCTCATCTTCAGAACACCCTTGCCATTTGATGAAGTACCAGAGTTCCCGCTTTTCTTGATAGCAGCCACGTACCCATTTTCTGTAAGAGCGAATCTTGCTTCTTACTATTTTTTCAACCTCCGATTGCAAATCGCCGTCAATGTCCTCCGGTTCTCCAGGGGGTTGTTGAACATTGTCATGAACTGATTCGCAGTAGTGTTCTAATAGTGTGATGTGGAATACAGGGTGAATGTTCTATCGATTGGATATGCTGAGCTTGACAGCTCACGATCCGCATTTTTCCCAGATCTGAAAAGGACTATATAGCTTGGAACTTAGCTTCTTTGACTTTCGTCGGGTTCGAATGTTCTTTGCGTTTAACCTTACTTTGTCCCTGATTTTGAAGTCCGGCTATTGTCGAGCTTTCTGGTCATAATATTTCCACATTCCTTCCCCTGTCTTTTCTAATGACCCTTTTCCTTGTTCATGTATCATCTGGATCCAGTGCACGTAGAGTGTTGCTCCTTGATTTTGAGCTTTGAGGTCCATCATCCACTCTGTTTGCAGATGGAATCCATAGTTCGTGTAGAATGGTGACATCCCATGTACATTGGTTGCGGAGTTGTTATAGGTATTTTCAGCTAGTGGTAGTAGCTGATACCAGTCGTTCTGATCATAATTTACAAAACTTCGAAGATAATTTTACAGCACTTGGTTGGTACATTCAGTTTGTCCATCAGTTTGAGGATGCTATGCTGTTGATATTCTTCGCTTAATTTCCAGTACTTTACAAAGGGATTCCCAGAATTCTCCTGCGAACTTAGAGTCTCTGTCAGAGACGATTGCGGTTGGTAGGCCGTGCAGCCTCCATACTTCCTTCAGGAATTCGTTTACGACATCTTTAGCGGTAGCCAATGTTTGTAGTCCGATGAAATATACCATTTTCATGAATCTATCAACTACTACTATTATTTGAGTACACCCCTCTGACTCTGGAAGTTGTGTGATAAAGTCCCCTGAGATAGACACCCATGCTGTGTAGGGTATTTGCAATGGTTGAAGCAGCCCATACTTAGCATGTCTAGGCTACTTATTATGTTGACATTCATTGCAGGATTATAGGTAATCATTAACCCATTCCGTAAGTCATTTCCAGTAGAAGTCTCGCATAATGATTTCCAAGAGTTTCTCTTGTCCGAAATGTCTTGCAACCTTTGCATCATGACATCCTTCTGCGATCTTGGTGTATAGAGCCTGGCTATCTGGTACGAATAGTCTTTGCTTATAGTATAGTAGATCATTGGTTAAGGTCCAGTCCTTGCGGAAATCATTTTCTTCGTCTCGCAACCTAATAAGTTCTTCCCTCTATTGCCTCCAAGCTGCTTCTGTTCTAATAGCTGCCTGTATCTTGTTTAAAAATTCAGGATTGAACTGCTTCATCCCCTTTTGCAGGATAATCGCATTTAATATTAGAACCTTTTCTGGTACTTCTGAAATGTTGTACTAGTGTTCGTTGTCTTTCGCCGATACCTGCAGGTAACTGATGCTTGGTTCCTGTTCCTTAATGATCAGTGACCTAGTCGCTATATTGGTGCTTCTGAATTCCGCGGTCTCTCATTCTGTGTCTTTCAAGTCGTCTACTTCTATCATGTCTGAGGTGTTGACTTTTTCTACCACCAGTTGAGCTACACCATCGCCTATTCTTATTTGACAGTCCTTATTTTTATGGTTGAATAGTATGACCTTGATTTCACCGGTGTAATCCGCATCGATTACTCCGGCGCCAGTGGAGATTCCGCTTCAGACTGCCAATCTGCTTCTTAGAGTAACTCTTCCATAAGTTTCTTCGGGTAGCCCCACGGCTATACTCATTCTTATTAGTACTTGTCCAAATTTCGTGACAATCTTATCCTCAATAGCGTAAAGGTTATATCCTGCCGCCATTCTTGAGTCCTTTGTTGGCAAATATGCATTTTTGTTCAATCTCTTAACCCTAATAATGGGTTCGGATCCACCGCTGCAAGGTTCCAAATCCAAATCTTTATCACCATCCCAGTCTTCTCCCTCATCGCCTACCCTTGCTACTAGTAATACCAAGAAATCTTTATCTTTTAAAACTTTGTATTCATGATGCGTAGCTCCCTCCTCAGGATGGTACTCTGGCCATCTACTTAGTGCATCAGGCTTTCCGCCCTTCGTGCCCGGTCTGTATACAATGCGAAAATTGTATTCTACCAACTTCTGAGCGCATTGGATTTGATGGCCACTCCAGACTTTTGAGGTGAGGAAGTATTGCAGGTTCTGATAGTCGGTAAAGACTGTAAGCGGTTTTCTGTTCTGATCAAATAGTGTCTCCATTCCTTAAATGCTTCGAGGATTGCGAGAAGTTCTTTATCATGAATCTCATAATTGTGCTCCGTGGAGTTTAGCTTTCTGGAATGGAATGCTACTAGATGTAATCTTTTTTCAAAATACTGAGAAAGACCGCAACTGAGTATGAAATCGCTGGCGTCAGTTTCTACCACTGTTTCCCTTTCTGGGAAGAAGTGGTGAAGGATGAGAGGTGTGGTAAATTGGTATTTTAATACTTCGAATGCCATATCCTGCTCAACTCCCCATTTGAAATTCTTTGAATTTCCTGGTAGTGTCTCGGTTATGGGCTTGCAAATAGCAGAGAAGTTTTTAGTAAAGCGTCAGTAGAAGTTAGCAAATCCAATAAAAACTTGTACTTCTCTGACCGACTTAGGTGCTTTCCGAACCATTATGGATTCCACCTTGCGTGTGCTCATGGACACCCATCGACCACTACCATATAGCCAAGGAATTCTACCTCTCCGGCATGGAATGTCGATTTCTTTAGCGATACTGCCAATTGAAAGTCTGATAGACTTTGTAAAATACTTTTGACAGCTTTGATGTGTTTCTTTTTATCTTTAGAGTAGATGAGAATATTGTCGAGGTAACACATGACTCCAATGTCCAAGTATTCTTTAAGTACTTGGTTCATCATGTGTTGGAAAGTTGCCAGGGCATTTACCAATCCAAATAGCATAACCCTATATTCAGAGTGCCCATACTGTCTTTGGAAAGCTGTTTTCTATTCATCTCCTTCCTTAATCCTAATCAAGTGGTAGCCAACGTTAAGGTCTAACTTGGTAAAGATCTTTGCGCCAGCTGTTCGGTCATGAAGTTCGGACATTAGTGGAAGTGGATGTTTATTGAGGATTGTAATCTTATTTAGATTTCGGTAATCCACAACCAGGTGTCGCCTCCTATCTGGTTTAGGTACGAATAATATAGGTACTCCTGCAGGAGATTGACTTCGCGTAATCTTCACATGCTTAATCATTGTTTCCAAGTTTTCCCTTAATGCCTTAAGCTGTTTCTTGGATAGTGGATATATTGGTCCCCAAGAGGGAGTTGATCTAGGGATCAACATGATTTCATGATCGAATGTTTGTCTTGGGGCTAATTATTCTGCCATGAGGGCTTCAAACAAATGTTCGTAATGCCAGTATTCTTACGGTAAAGATTCGAGCTCCACCGTATTCTCGATAGCTCTAATCCTTCCAATACGGCATGCATTAGGGTCCCAAGCGACTGATTCGTCGTATTCGAACATATCCGCCATTCCTTCATCTTCTTCCATACAGTTTTGGCAACATTTTGCGGAGAAGCCCAATTTTCTGCATCTCTTATGTGAGACACTGTGTATTCACCATGCCACCTACCAAAGGGAATTATCATTCCCTAGTGACCTGCTTTAGCCACTTTACATGACACTTCAGAGATGTGTCAGTTTTGTCCAATTTCCAATTTAATAGAGAGAGTATAACACTTTCCTCCTGATGCGGCCGATGATCCATCAAAGCTTAAGATATCCACTTTATTGTTGCATTTGACAGTAAGAATGCGAAGGTCTTCAACTAGCTCCTTATTGATAAGGAACACGTTAGATCCCGAGTCTAACAAGACTTTAACTTTATATCGCTTATCGTGTTTACAGAGGTAAGCGACCCCCTCAGGACAGTTATATCCTTTTGGTTTTGGAGAGTCTAATTCTAAGTGCTAGGCGCGGATAAGACTTTCTTGATTCTTTTGTTTAGGCATTGTAGGCATTGGGTGTAGGTAACAAGATGTTTGTTACTACACCCGTGTAGTTTTGACCATTGCGGTCTCCTAAGATAAACCAGTAACTCTTTAGCTCTAACAATCTGGGTCTACATACTTCAGCGGCGTTTCCCCGACATGGAATTGCGCAGGACCAGTTTGCAGGATGGATGCCTTCTCCCAACATGCTAGACCTAGGCTCATAGCAGAATTTCGGATGGTTATTAGCCATTTGACTCCCCTGATATGGGGTTCCCGCTTTCATGAATCCTTTCTCTTAAGGTTTCGGTTATCCATCTAGCTCCCTTAGAGGGGCCTTGCGTACCAAAGCGGTACATCCCTATCTCACACTCTGGCCAGAGAGCAAGATAGTATATAAATATAATACGACTCAGACTCATGTGCTAGGTAGAATGGTGTCACGGATGTGGCTTACCGAGGAAGACGTTTTCACATGACTCATAGTTATGAGTCATAGGTATGTTATATTTCGCACATGACCTCCTTTAGAGGTTATGGGTTTCGCACATATGACCACTTAGGTCATATGATGATATGTTATGTTTGGCACATGACCTTGGTTAGAGGTCAGGGGTTTCGCGCATGTGATCACTTTGATCATATGACTAGTTTATGATATTTTTGGTATGACTCACAGTTGTGAGTCATACAGGGTGCATGACTCAAGGTGTGAGTCATAAGGGCATGAAGGCCAACTATATGAGGAGGCCATTAGGGCCAAGTAGATAGGCCATCCGCCATCACTTCTATTGTCCTCACGCTTGAAATCAACTCTCAACGCTTGGAGTTCATGAACCATTCACTCCCCCTCTCCTCTTACAATGGCTTTGGCCTAGGAGTGATGGCCTCTTCCCCCCCTCATCTCGCGGCCCTCTTTTGCTTTCTGGAGACGTCAGGGCTTTCATTCTTCTGGGTGCCAGTATACATTTCACGCTGCCCGTTCTCGTCCTATTCCTTGCTTAGGAAGGCCCCTCCATATGGTCGGCAACTGTTCGCTTCCCATGCCGCAGACGGCTGGAAACAGGGTTTGTGGTATGCGAGAACTCTTCAACAGGCCCGCGGGTCGATCTTACCTTTTTCCACGGTCAGCGTAAGTGGTGGTATCACATTCACGAAGTCACGCAATCTCTCTGAGAACAAGGGACTACATGAGAGATGCGGTAAAATGCTTGCCTTCTGCCACTCCGGATTGCCTAGTCGGACACGAACAGGATTACCGAGAGTTGGCGGGGTTGCTTGCATTTTCCGCCCTGTTCCAGTGGTTGGATCGGCTTGCACTCTAGTGTTTGTTAGCCATATGGAAATCCGAGACATGTGCCCAGACCCACGGTAGGGTAACTCCACACAGACCCACGATTTACCGGAGTGCCAACACCCCCCTCCGGCCCCCTTATAGGGCCCGCACATCATTAGCAAGATTTCGAGAGTTGCGTCCCATAACTAAAGTGTCACATCAATGAAGCCCACTTCATAATACCATATATGTCACCGCCGTCCAGCCGACCGCATACTGGTCGCAGCATATACGGGAGGGGACCTTTGGCGACATCTGGAAAGTGGAACGGAAGATATCCGTCACAGGGACATTGAGATAGTAGGCTTTAAGGTTAGGCTTCCTAACTATGGGCCGAACGTGATGGGACGATTTCGGCGAAAGACTCCAAGAGGATGTCCTAGTGGCAAGAGCTATTAGGGGTATAGCGAATCCTTCCATACCCTTCTGAGATCAGCTATAGGTAGGTTGGTCCTAGTGATTGGACCCCTCTACAGCAGCTGGTAGACCAAGGGGAAGCACACTCAGAAAGGAAGACCTAGATAAGTGGAAGACCCTTATAATGTTGGCACATTGGGCTTGGACTTGCAATTAGCACTAGGGGACCTGGTATGAACTTGATCACTTCATGACCGAAGAGACTATTAGAATGATAGTCAACAAGACTAAAGTAATATAATAGTCTATGTGGACATCTAAGTTAGAGACCGCTGTTGAGTACAACAAACAGTGCAGTCATCTTGACGGAGGAATACTATTCTGAGTCTGCGAAAGGGTGTGATAAGTTTCATGGTCAAATGTTGTTGGCACTTATAAGATTCCAGACGCTGGCGCATTAAAACCAGAGTGGTACTTCAGAGGCATAGTAGTTAGAAGTAGTCCGCGAACATTCACACGTGGGATATAAATATCGAAGTGCCTCCTAAGCTTTACAGACATCATCAAGCAACGGAGAAGAGATCTTATCAATATTAAATTGTTTACCTCATAAATCTTTACTTTACACTTACTTTATCGAGACGAGCCTACCTCCACAGATTCTCCAAAACAGATTTTGGCCTACGTCCCTCAGTCATACTAGAGATAGGCATCTGCCTAACAGTATATTGATAGTTCTCCTGTTACCAAGGCTCAGTAAATGAACTACAAGTTCACTTCAAACTTCACCCTCAGCTTAGACTTCGATTACATTTTTGAAGCACCTCACGGTCCTATTTAAATTCATACATTTGAAGAAATCTTCGACACTTAGCTCTTCAAAATCGAAGAAGAATATTCACAAGAACCCTCGTGGTTAACAATACCTTTTGGGATCTCAACAAGAGATCAATTTAATAGCAAATATCGCCCCTGGCATGGTTCGAACTACGAGTTGAGTTTTAAGGAGTTACAAGACATCGTCGACTGGAGTAACCAGTACTCTCAAAACCAGGAGTCAGGTATAGATATCCGAGGGCAAAACATCCTCCCGGCTTGGGCCTAAAACCTATATATGTACTATAAGTACATTTTAAACATTGAAAAAAGGGAAATCCAGGTTCTGAGTGCAGAATCAGATCAACCGAACTCTTTCATACCTACACTGCTGGAGTATCTCGAGCGTTGGATACCTTACATACAATTCCTTAAACCTCTTAAAGGATATCAAGAACTCTGGTACGAAGTACCAGTAATCCCACATCCAAGATTATTAAAGCAATTAGGCTACCTGGACAGTATCTCAATGGTGGAGACACCTCAGGACCCAAGGAAGAGAATAACAGCGGGAGAACCTATGGATACCTGACCTGATACGATGGATAAAACTGACGATTTGGCTATATGGAGTCCCTCCTCCTCAACACCTCATGAACCCACATTCCGAAGAGGAAATCTACCTACGGACTGATCCTCCAGTGTTGCAAGTACACATCGGGTATCGTGATCCTCTACGCCAAAACCAGGAGCAGACCATACTGCAAATTTAACAAGATTGGCTATCTGTTTAGGGATAACATTGGAATGAATAAGGCAAGACATCGATACCTCACTCGACCAAGCCAATATCACCTTCAAACATCTGAAGCGAGCTACCCCAGACAATGCCTTAAAACTAATTAAGGTTCAACAACAACTCACCGAAGGACCAGATGTCTATGCCAATGACATCACGATTTTGCTTATACAGCTGGCAGGCGTAGAGAGTGAAGTTAAGGGTATACAAGAGGAGATGCTACGGGAAGTGGCAAAGAAAATAGACGCCCAAGATAGGTGTCAACAAGAACATGAAGAGGTAACCATGAGGTTACAGGGAATACGTGAGCAAGAAAGCCAAGCAGCATTAGCCCGTGATCAGACTCTGGAACAGATGGTCCTTAGTCTAAAAGGGGAATACCTGAAATTTCGCGCTCAGAGCATCACGCGGCAGCGTGAGGTCAACTGTAACCTAGGACAAATGCGCACAGATCAGACAACCCACCAAGCGGAGATTCATGGTCTCAAGACCAGTAGCAACTGCAGAATATTGAGACAAACAATACCTAAAAAGGGTTAACAGCGGCTGTAAATAAGATACTAGCCACTGGACCAAGTCCCAAAGCTGCAGGACCCGCACCCTTACTCGCAGTCCAAGAAACTGATGACGAGGAGTACTATGCTCTACCTACAGGAAGGAAAAAGGAGAAAGGCCGGGAAGCCACTGATGCATCACCCTCAGGTACCCAGGGAGGTAACCCCGAAGACCCTAGTGACGATGACAATGATGATGATGAGAGAAGAAAAAGGAGAGGAAGTCCTAGCCGAGGCAGGCGAAGACAGATACCAGAACAGTGTGGTATGGCAGAAATACTTGCCAACGCGATGGCGCTAAATATTAAGCAGCCATCAGAACAACCCCCAATCTTTGAGGAAAAACGCGGACAAGATATATATGTAGGGATCATACAATGCACAGACTATTTCGAAAGAAACCCACGGATCTGGGACGATGCTTAGGAATGAGTCATATACGTACTCAGTGGTACAACACGAGACATTGTGCTCCCTTATACCATTTGGTATCAGAAAGCTATGGACAGACTTCAAGGGGAAACCCAGCAACCCGAATTGGCCACATAGACCCGTTTTGAACACAATATGATCAAATGATTTGCCCGGTGGAAGCCAAACGACTAGCGCTTCGAGGTCTGAAGGTAGCGGAGTATGACGGGAGTATTGAACGATATATGGCGATCATGCATAACCAGAATATTCGTGCCCGCATGACCGGAGAGTCCTGGAGGCAGGAAGTCGAAAATAAACTTCTCAAACAAATTGTCCGCAGGTTATCGGCTCCGCAGTTTACAATGGATCAAGTGGGGAAGGAGGTGCTCAGGCTATGTGGTCGGTCAGAGAAAGGACTGCTAGCTAGGGAAAAGATTGGGCTAGACAAACCATCCAAGCCTAAAGTAGTCCAAGAGGTCAAAAGAGAAGACCGATAGAACTCTAAGCCGAAGCGATAAAGGGATACCAAACCTTATGTCAAGGGAGGTGGAGCCCCACCACAAAAGAGAAAAAGGGACAACGAGCCATAGAAGCTGCAGAAAAGGTTAGGAGGTGCGCCAAAGACCACCCACGCGAACTTCGGAGAGGCTCATACCGGTATTCTGTAGAGTATGATAGACATGTGGAGGAAAGAAGGAGATTGTACACGTTGTGGAAAGAAAAACCATACCTATCAGACATGTTGGGAAAGCGCCCATATATCGGCGGCAACGGTCAGCTCAAGACCGATAAAAATGGGAATTCGACAAGCAAGATCGGCTATTGTAAAGCCTAAATCAGCTCGCAAGATCGCTACTGTCCAGAACCCAGCCCGCATTAATAAGATCTGGGAACTGGCAGACGAAGAGGAACTGACCTAGGTCAGTTCATTAGCACCACTGGCGACGGCGTTAGGGTATTCAGTGTCCAGATGGAGCTGGAATCAAATGGAAACCCCGATTAGCTGGGGTGTATTGGGTACCGACCATGATGGGGATCGGGTAGTCCTTGTACAACTACGGGAGTCGAAACTCAAAATGATTAAAGTGGCGTGAAGCGAGTCTCTCCTTTCTGGATCAACGCAGGTAGGCTCTAAGTGAAGGGACCGCACGAGGGACTTACGAGCTCGAACACAAGAATCAATATATGGAGTGTCTTGATCGAAAGAGAGGATAGTCAACATGCCCACATGGCCCGGGAGCTAACAGTACGAAGTCTCTCGAGTCACCTGGTGGTTACCTGATACCCGTGTACAAGTAAGTTACTATACCGAACAAGTTGGGACATAGCAATGCAAGATCTACCTGATAACAAATACACGACAGAAGGACAACCAATCCACGCCGTTCCACCTACCACATGAGTCCGAGTTGTATTAAATGTATGTACTATCTTGCCTTCTGGCCAGAGTGTAGGATAGGGATGTACCGCTTTGGTGCGCAAGTCCCTTCTGAGGGAGCTGGACAGATAAACAACACCCTAAAGGAAAGGATCAGTGAAAACGGGAGCCCCACACCAGGGGAGGAAAATGGCTAACAACTGCCCAAAATTCTGCTATAAGCCGAGGTTTGGCGTGTTGGGAGAAGGTATCCAGCCTGAAAACTGGTCGTGCGCAATTGCGTATTGGTGAAATGCCGCTTAAGTATGTAGACCCAGATTGTTAGAGCTAAAGAGTTATTAATTTGTCTGAGGAGACCTCAATGGTTGAAACTACGCGGGTGTAGTAACAAACATTTTGTGATCTGCACCCAACACCAACGATGTCTAAACGAAAGAACCTAGAAAGTCTTATCCGCGCTAAGCGCGTGGAGTTAGACGCTCCTAAACTAAAATGATACAACAGTCCGGAGGGGATCGCTTACCTCCACATACACGATAAGCGATACAAAGTCAAAGTCTTATTAGACTTGGGATCCAACATGTTCCTTATTAACAAGGACCTAGTTGAAGACCTTCGCATTCCTATTGTGGAACGCAACAATGCAGTTGATATCTTAGGCTTTCATAGATCATCAGTAGCCTCTAGAGGGAAGTGTTACACTCTTCCTATAAAATTGGAAATAGGAAAAAATTGACACATCTCAGAAGTGTCGTGTGAAGTGGCTAAAGCAGGTCACTATGGAATGATAATTCCTATTGGTTGGTGGCATCGTGAACAGGCAGTGTCCTACATAGCAGATGCAGAAAATTGGACCTTCTCCGCAAAATGTTGTGAAAACTGTGGGGAAGAAGATGGAGGAATAGCGGATATGTTGGAATATGATGAATCCCTCAGTTGGGATCCTAAAGCGTGCCGCATCGGAAGAATTGCAGCCACTGAAAATACTGTGGAACTCGAATCATTACCGAAAGAATACTGGCATTACAAACATTTTGTCAAAGCCCCGATAGCAGAAAAAGTAGCCCCAAGACGGACATGTGATGACGGAATCAAGTTGATTTCAGGATCAACCTCCCCCTGGGGGTCAATATATCCACTATCCGAAAAACAGCCTAAGGCTTAATGGGAATACTTGGAAACAATGATTAAGCAGGGAAAGATTACGCAAAGTCAAGCTCCTGCAGGAGCACCTATATTATTCGTACCCTAACCCGATGGAAGACTACGCCTAGTTGTAGATTACCAAAATCTTAAAAAGATTACTATTTTTAACAAACATCCCCTTCCACTAAGGTCCGAACTCAGGGATAGAGTAGCTGGCGCAAAAGTCTTTACGAAGTTAGACCTTAATGACGGCTACCGCCTGATTAGGATTATGGAAGGCGATGAATGGAAAACGGCTTTCCGGACGAGATATGAGCATTTTGAATATAAGGTTATGCCATTCGGATTGGTCAATGCTCCCGCGACCTTCCAAGATATGATGAACCAAGTACTTGAAGAATACTGGGATGTCAGAGTTGTGTCCTATCTAGATGATATTATCATCTATTCAAAGGATGATGAATAATACAGCGAAGCGGTGAAGAAAGTTTTGCAAAGTCTATCGGACTTTCGATTAGCGGTATTGCTAAAAAAGTCGACTTTCTGTGCCACAGAGGTAGAATTCCTCGGCTATATGATAGCGGTTGATGAAGTGTTTATGAGCACCTATAAGGTTGAATCCATAATGGTTAGGAAAGCGCTTAAGTTGGTTAGAAAAGTACAAGTCTTTATTGGATTCGCTTACTTCTACCGACGATTTATCAAAAACCTCTCAGCTATTTGCAAACCCATAACTGAGACATTACAGGGAAATTCAAAGAATTTCAAATGGGGAGTTGAGCAGGATACAGCTTTTGAAGAACTGAAGCACTGTTTTACAACAGCCCCCATACTACATCACCTTTTCCCAGAAAGAGAGATTGTGGTAGAAATCGACACTAGCGATTTCGCGATCGGTTGCGTTCTTTCTCAATATTTTGAGAAAAGGTTACGTCCAGTAGCTTTCCATTCTAGAAAATTAAATTTGACGGAGCACAATCATGAGATTCGTGATAAAGAACTTCTCACAATCCGCGAAGCTTTCAAGGAATAGAGACACGACTTGATCGGAACGGAAAAGCCATTTAGAGTCTTTACTGACCATTAGAACCTACAAGATTTCCTCACCTCGAAAGTTTGGAGTGGCCGTCAAATTCGATGTGCTCAGAAGTTGGTAGAATACAATTTCCGCATTGTATACCAACCAGGCATAAAGGGCGGAAAGCCTGATGCATTAAGCAGACTGCAGGAGTACCGTCCTGAGGATGGAGCTACACATTGCGAACAAAAGATTTGAAAGAAGAAAATTTCATGGTATCACTAGTAGCAAGAGTAGGCAATGAAGGAGAAGACGGGGATGGAGATAAGGATTTGTATTTGAAACCTTGAAGAGGCAGAAAGGAACCTGTTATTAGGGTTAAGAGATTGAGCAAAAAGGCATACTTGCCAACAAAGGGCTCAAGAATAGTCGCAGGACATGACCTATATGCCATTGAGGATGATATTGTCCAGAAATATGGACAAGCATTAATAAGGCTGGGTATAGCTGTAGGACTACACCAAGGAACTTACGGAAGAATTGCCTCGCCAAGCAGATTACCGGTATGAAGCGGAATCTCCACTGGCGCAGGAATAATCGCTGCTGATTACACCGGCGAACCCTAGGTCCTACTGTTCAACCATAAGGATATTGACTGCCCAATAAGAATGAGTGATCGCATAGCTCAACTGGTGGTAGAAAAAGTCAACACCTCAGACATGATAGAAGTAGACGACTTGGAAGACACGGAACGAGGAACTGCGGAATTTGGAAGTTGTTAGGCGGATGCCAAACTCTAGTATATAACCGAGGGACGTGGCCAAATCTTTGTTCGGAGAATCTGTCGAGGAAGGCTCGTGTCGATAAAATAAAAGCTAGGTAAAGATTCATAAGGTAAACAATTTTATATTGATAAGATCTCTTCTCCGTTGCTTGATGATCTCTCACCAACTCGGACTGAGTCGACCTTACTTATAGTAGCTAGTCGGTACTTCTAATCCTCCTACTAACTATGTACCGCTCACTTTCTTCTAGAGTTCAACTTAAGTGCGAACAATGTTTGACCCTGAGAACGAGCACACCACTCTACGGCTTAGTCGCAGCTTCCTATTAGGAGCTTCCGATCTTTAGCTCGTATAGACTATGCTGGATACTCTAGACTTAATTCCTATCGTTCCAGTAATCTCTTCCATTCACGAAGTGATCAAGTTCGTATCAGGCTGCCTATGCTTCATGCGAGTAAGAGTCCGACATGCCAACATCTTATGGACTCTTCTCTAGCTATGGCCTTCTAACTGAGCATGCTTCCCCTTGGTCCGCCAACCTCTGCAGAGGGGTCCCGTTACTGGGACCAACCAACATACAGCTGATCTCAGTAGGTAGGGTGTCATCGGTCTGTCCGTTGTATCATCAACCGCAACTTCCAGATGGGTACTGGGGTCTCCGTCTTCAGTCCTTAATTACTCAACAACCAACCGACCAATTTCTCACAGATGACTTCCTACGCTCTAGCCAGAGTCCCCTCTATGCTATTGGTAGAAAATCCCTCTGTCAAAGGTCTTGTGCCGTCATGCAGGGAGCTCCGAACATGTAGGTGTGGTTGGTAGAAAATATCTTATACCAAAATAACTTGGACGACGGTGTGGATTGAACACGTGACCTCTTGATAGATGTCACGTGATACTTCCATTGAGCTATGAACGTGCGGGCCCTATAAGGGGGCCGGAGGGGGGTGTTGGCTCCGGTAAATTGAGGGTCTGTGCGCAGTTACCCTACCGTGGGTCTGTGCACATGTCTCGGATTTCCATATGCCTAACAGAAGTACCGATATAGTGACAGGATCCTTGATCGTGAAGGAACAGGAACCTAGCATCAGTTACCTGCAGGCTTCAGCTAAAGACAATGAACATTGGTATGATATTTCAGAAGTACCAGAAAAAGTTCGAATGTCAAACGCCATTATCTTGCAAAAAGGCAAGAAACAGTTCAATCCTGAATTCCTAAGCGAGATACAGGCAGCTATCGGATCAAATGGAGCATGGGGTCAACGGAGGACAGAACTGATTAGGTTAAGAGACGAAGGAATAGATTTCCTCAAGGATTGGACCTTAACCGATGATCTACAATATTATAAACAAAGACTATTTGTACCAGATAGTCAGATGCTATACACCAAGATCGCAGAAGGATGTCATCACGAAAAAGTAGCCCGACATTTTGGACAAGAAAAAACCTTGGAGATAAACATGGGAAACTTCTATTGGAAAGGACTTGCAGCATGGGCCAATGACTACGTATGATCCTGTGATGAATGCCAACATAATAAATCGCCTAGACATGCTAAGTACAGATTATTGCAACCACTGCAAATACCCTGCACTGCTTGGGCATCTATCTCGGCGGACTTTATCACCCAAATACTAGAGTAACAAGGGTGTACTCAGATAATGGTAGTAGTTGATCGGTTTACAAAGATGACATATTTCATTGGACTTCAGACCTTAGCCACGGCTAAGAATGTTGCAAATGCGTTCCTGAAAGAAGTGTGGAGGCTACACGGCTTGCCAACCGAAATCGCCACGGACATGGACTTAAAGTTTGCGGGAGAATTTTGGGAGTCCTTTGCAAAGCGCTGGAAATTAAGCAAAGATTGTTGGCAGCATACCACCCTCAAACTGATGGCCAAACCGAACGTACCAACCAAGTGCTGGAAGGATACCTGCGAAGTTTTATCAACAATTATCAGGCCGACTGATATCAGCTATTACCTTTCGCCAAACATGCCTATAACAACTGCGCAACCAACGCATATGGGATGTCACCATTCTACATGAAATGCGGATTCCATCTATAGACAGAATAGATGAAGGAGCGCGAAGCTCAAAATCCAGGAGCAACACTCTACACAAACTGGATTAAGATGATACATGAACAAGTGAGAGGGTCACCAGAAAAGGCGCGACAAGGAATGTCAATATTGTGACCGGAAAGCACGACAACAGCCAGACTTCAATATCCGAGACAAAGTAAGGTTAAACGCAAAAAACATACAGACCCGATGGAAATCAAAGAAGTTAAGCGTAAAGCTATATGGTCCTTTGCAAATCACGGAGAAACACGGATTACGAGCGCCTTCCAGCTCAACATATCTCATCGATGGAACATTCACCCCATATTCCATATCGCACTATAAGAACCCTATCACGAGTCAGTTCATGGCAATCGTCAGCACTCCATTAGAGAGCCAGAGGACATTGCCGGTAATCTACAATGGGAGGTTGAAAAAATAGTAAGAAGCGAGATTCATTCTTACAGGAAACGAGTAGGCGGCCACTATCAGGAGAAGCGAGAACTGTGGTACTTCGTTAAGTGGCAAGGATGTTCAGAAGATGAGAACACCAGGGAACCTGCTACCTGTATGGAAAACACAGAGGAAGTTGTGGAGAATTTTCATAATGAAAATCCGGAGATGCTAGGATGGGCAGAAGTAAGATAGTGAGGAAAAGGGTTTCCTACTATGGCCAAGTAAATGCGTGAGGTTTTTTACCCTGACCACACTTAGTCTTAAAATGTATATAGAAGAAAATTATAAGAAAGTTATAAAGGCATTCGAGGCAAAGCCTGGTAGGAGGGAGCTCATATTAAGGATATAAAAATCTGAGACATGTGCGCAGACCCATGGTAGGGTAACTGCGCACAGACCCTCGAGTTACCGGAGTGCCAACATCTACCTCAGGCCCCCTTATGGGGCCTGCACGTTAATAGGGAGATTTCAAGAGTTGCATCCCGTAAATAAAGTATCACCGCAATGAAGCTCACTTCATAACACCATATACATTGCCGCCGTCTGTCCGACTGCATGCTGTTCGCAGGATATATGAGACTGGACCCTTGGCGACATCTGGAAAGTAGAACGGAAGAAATCCGCGGAAGGCACATTGGGATAGTTGGCATCAAAGTTAGGCTTCCTAACTATCGGCCAAAAGTGACATCACATTCTCGACGAAAGACTCCAAGAAGATGTCCTAGTAGTAAGAGCTATTAGGGGTATACCGAATCCACCGATACCCTTTTGAGATCAGCTGTAGATTGGTTGATCTGAGTCATAGGACCCCTCTACGGACGCCGGCGGATGAAGGGGAAGCATGCTCAGAAAGAGAGGACCTAGATAAGTCGGAGACCCTTAAAATGTTGGCACGTTGGGTTGAGACTGGCGATTGGCACTAGGTGACCCGGCATGAACTTACTCACTTCATGACTGAAGAGACTATTAGAACAATAGTCAACAAGACTAAAGTAATATAATAGTCTATGCGGACATCTAAGTTAGAGGCCGCTGTTTGGAACAACAAATAGCAGAGTCATCTTGATGGAGGAATACTATTCCGAGTTTGCGAAAGGGTGTGATAAGTTTCAGGGTCAAATGGTGTTGGCACTTATAAGATTCTGGACGTTTGCGCATTAAAACCAGAGTGGTACTTCGGAGGCATAGTAGTTAGAAGTAGTCTGCGAATACTCAGACATGGGATGTAACTATCGAAGTGCCTCGCGAGCTTTACAGATATTTTCCAATAACGGAGAAGCGATCTTATCAATATTAAATTGTTTACCTCATAAATCTGTACTTTACATTTACTTTATCGAGATGAGCCTTCCTCGATAGATTCTCCGAACAAAGATTTTGGCCTACCTCCCTCAGTCATACTAGTGATACGCATCCGCCTAATACATGACAATAAAAAAAAAAACGGAAAAAAGGAAAAAAGCCTCAGTAGATAGGCCACGCTTCACTTGCGCTATTTCCCCCCCCCTACATTTCTACCTCGCCTTCAACACCATCAGCGTCCGGTGTACTCATACGTTCTTGCTATTCGAAAGACCATCAGGCCAAGGCCTCCCTGTCATGACAGGAATGGCTTCAGTTCCCCTTCCCCTCTCTGAACACTCCACTTTGTCAGGAGTCCGCCCTCACGTCCCCCTCCTCCTGGAGCTCCTTGAAGAATCCTCCACAGACGCAGGAATCTCCACCTAACTCTTCCCCCCCATCAGTTCTACGGAGCTTGATGACCTCTCTCCGGGGGAGGCTGTCATCCTCTTCCTCCTCTGTACCTCCCTTTTGGCATCAAGGTCCATCTCCACTCAAATTGATAAATTGGCGCTCAAAGTCGCTTGCCTTTCGGGACAAGTTGACGAGCTCCGCTCCTGTCGGGACAAACACCAACACCCCCCTGCTCCCCCCTCTTAGAATGATATTACTGCGGCATCATTCTCAGCCCTCTAGCTGACGGTTAGAGACCTAGCATCCTGGCTGACCTCCCCCTTCCCCCAACCAACATGCTACCAACAGCACCCACCCCAACACCCCGCATCTGCAATGCTTGGCATCAATGCAGCTCGGACGGCTCCTTCTCGGAAGGGTAAAGAGATGGCTACCTCCCCCCCTACTGCAACACTTGCCGATGAGCTGACCCCCTCTACGAGGGTGGTGGCGACACAGACATCCCTTGCTACAGCACGAAAGATCAGAAATGATACGGCGACCTAGCTGTATATGCTGCAAAATTTCCTCGCTCCTGGGAGGCCCAGACATATAGGGAGGAGAAGCACCCCCCCCTCTTGGAGTTCCACCATGTCCCACATCTCTCGGCTCAGTCCGACCCCTTCTCTTACACTCTGGCTACTTCCGCTAGACAGAAGAAAAAGGGGAAAGCAAACAAAGCAAAGAATACTACCGTGGCTGCCCAGGTAGCATCTGGCGCGGCCCCTTTGGCTAACTCAAAAGGTCCGAGGACCCTCCTTGCTGCTGCGAGACAATCTTTCGCCCCCAGGTCCTTCCCCTTCCCTCACGCCTAGTCTGAACACCTAGCTGCCTCCTTTCCAGACAGTGCCGCCTCCGTCCATCGAGAAGCCTACTGCACCCTACCTCTTTCGTTTTCTGCCTGGGTCAACGATAGGAGAGTAGTCACCCTTCTCGCCCTCTGTCCATTTCTCCAATCTACAGCATACGCCCCCTACTACGACCCACTCACGGCCAAGTTGAACCAGTCCTTTCCGACTGGTAATGCTCCGTGGCTCTCTTGCTGCCCTGCCCCTACCGAGGTCGAGCTCACAATCCACTCCCTCCCAATTGCATACCTCCTGGAGGACAACGACGACGTCCCACAGTCCCTCAGCAATACTATCTTGAACATCAAAAATGTCCAGGTCCTCTACGCCCGCAACCTGAATCCTGACCGCCCCTCCAGTATCCTCAAAAAAGCAACCTCCGTGGTAGTGAAAGTTGCACTGGAAAATGAGGCCTCCAGGTTGGGCAACGCGTACCGTTTCTCCTCACGATGCAAGATCGAGAGAGCATACTCGGCTAACAGCCTCACTCAATGCTGTAATTGCTGGGAATCCGGACACCATTCAGCTAGATAAAAGATTGACCACCCAGTCTGTCTAATCTGCGCCCTCTCTGAAAGAAAGCAGGCATACCGATGCCAGAACCCCACCTGCTCTAGGAGCGGCAACCTCAGAGCAGTGGTTGACTGCTACCCAACTTCTCCCCCAATGTGTGCCATCTACAAGAGCCAGCACCAGACTTTCGCTAGAGAGTGCCCATCGAGACTTCCTCCCGCTCCGCCCCGCAGGCAGTTCTCTGTTCCGGAGAATGAGGAAGCTATGGACACGATGAACGACTCCAGTGCGGGTCCTTCAACTAGCTGACGACCCCTCCTACCCCTCTTCGATCCTAAGATACACCACCCTAGGCATGGTGATGCTCCCCCAGCACATCTCCCCATTCCAGCCCCAAAACCCCAAGGAGGTGCCCTGCTGAACCCCGCATGGCAGGAATCTGTTAGGCAGATGCCTATCTCTAGTAGTACTGAGGGATGTAGGCCAAAATCTTTGTTTCGAAGAATCTGTTGAGGAAGGCTCGTCTCGATAAAATAAAAGTAAGGTACACATTTATGAAGTAAACAATTTAATATTGATAAGATCTCTTCACCGTTACTTGATGATATCTGTAAAGCTCGGGAGGCACTTCGATATTTATATCCTGCATCTGAGTGTTCGCGGACTACTTCTAACTATTATGCCTCCGAGGTCCCACTATGGTTTTAATATGCAAACATCTAGAATCTTATAAGTGCAAACACCTTTTGACCCTGAAACTTATCACACCCTTTTGCAGACTCAGAATAGTATTACTCCATTAAGCTGACTGCGCTATTTGTCATACTAAACAGCGGCCTCTAACTTAGATATCCGCATAGACTATTATATTACTTTAGTCTTGTTGACTATCGTTCCAGTAGTCTCTTCGGTCATGAAGTAATCAAGTTTATGCGCGGCCACCTAGTGCTAATTGCAAGTCCAAGCCCAACCTGTTAACGTCTTAAGGGGCTCCGACTTATCTAGGTCTTCCATTCTGAGCATGCTTCCCCTTGGTCTGCCGTCCTCCTTAGAGGGGTTCTATCACTAGGACCAACCAACCTACAGCTGATCTCAGAAGGGTATGGGTGGATTCAGTATACTCCTAATAGCTCTTGCTACCAGAACATCCTCTTGAAGTGTTTCGCCGAAAATGTCCTGTCACTTTTGGTCCATAGTTAGGAAGCCTTACTTTGAAGCCTACTATCTGAATGCGCCTAAGACGAATTTCTTCGGTTCCACTTCCCAGATGTCGCCAAAGGTCCTCCCTTATATATCCTGCGAACAGCATGCGGTCGGACAGAGTACGGTGACGTATATGGTATTTATCAAGTGGGCTTCATTGATGTGATACTTTAGTTATGAGATGCAACTCTCAAAATCTCACTAATGATGTGCGGGCCCCATAAGGGGGCCGAAGCTGGGTGTTGGCACTCTGGTATATCGAGGGTCTGTACGCAGTTACCCTACCATCGGTCTGTGCACATGTCTCAGATTTCCATATGCCTAACAGAATCTCCCATTCCTGTCCCCCAACTTTAGACGCCGGAAGGCATGTAATGGTTGGTCACACCTCCCCTGTGAGTTCCGCGCTGGAGGCAGACTCCCATAACTCCATATCCATTCTAAAACACAACTGCTTGGGAAGCTGAGATGTGTTTCTCTCCCTTTTTAATTCCTTTTATTTGTTGAATTTCCCCACTACCCTTGTTGCCCTGCAAGACCCCCCACTGTACAGGAGTAGACCTCCATCGTTCATTGGTTGCAAGGCCTTTCTGCCCCCCTGTCCCGACAGTGGCAAGCCAAGAGTGGCCTGCTATCTTCATCTTTCCACCACTTAACAGTTTTCAGTCCTTCCAGTCTTTTCGGAGGCAAGGGACTCGATAGCGGTTGACTTCTACTCATCTATTGGTTTTTTTGACTCCTTTGTCACCAAATTCCGGGTTACAAACCTCTACAGCACATGGGATGGCTCCCCCTGTTGTCGGACCATCCCTCCAGTGATTGCCTTCACTCAGACTGCTACACCAATGCTGGTAGTTGGGGATTTTAATATTCACCATCCCTCGGCAGGTACGGACTGCCTGTTTTCGATCTTGGACCTCTGTGCCTCCACCCCTTACTTTGAGAAAGCTGCCGAAGAAGGCTTCTGTTAGGCGGATGCCTATCTCTAGCAGTACTGAGGGACGTAGGCCAAAATCTTTGTTTAGAGAATCTGTCGAGAAAGGCGCCTCTCGATAAAGTAAAGGTAAAGCAAAGATTCATAAGGTAAACAATTTTTATAATGATAAGATCTCTTCTCTGTTGCTTGATGATGTCTGTAAAGCTCGCGAGGGACTTCGATATTTATATCGCGCATCTGAGTGTTCGCAGACTACTTCTAACTACTATGCTTCCGAAGTACCATTATGGTTTTAATACTCAAACGTCTAGAATCTTATAAGTGCAAACACCGTTAGACCCAGAAACTTATCACACTCTTTCGCAGACTCAGAATAGTATTCCTCCGTCAAGATGACTGTGCTATTTGTTATACCAAATAGCAGCCTCCAACTTAGATGTCTGCATAGACTATTATATTACTTCAGTCTTGTTCACTATCGTTCTAATAGTCTCTTCGGTCATGAAGTGATCAAGTTCATGCCGGGTTACCTAGTGCCAATCGCAAGTCCGAGCCCGACTTGTCAACATCTTAAGGGTCTCCGACTTATCTAGGTCTTCCTTTCTGGGTGTGCTTTCCCTTGGTCTGCCGGCCTCTGTAGAGGGGTCCTATTACTAGGACCAACCAACCTACAGCTGATCTCAGAATGGTATGGGTGGATTCGGTTTACCCTTAATAGCTCTTGCTACTAGGACATCCTCTTTGAGTCTTTCGTCGAAAGCGTCCCGTCGCTTGCAGGCCATAGTTAGGAAGCCTAACTTTAAAGCCTACTATCTCAATGTGCCTCTGACAGACTTCCATTCCACTTCCCAGATGTCGCGAAAGGTCCCGTCTCATATATCCTGTGAACAGCATGCGGTCAGACAGACGGCAGCAACGTATATGGTGTCCTGAAGTGGGCTTTGTTGATGTGACACTTTAGTTATAGGATTCAACTCTCGCAATCTTGCTAGCGATGTGCGGGCCCAATCAGGGGGCCAGAGTGCATTGTGGCACTCCGGTAAATCGAGGGGCTGTGCATAGTTATCCTACCATGGGTCTGTGCACATGTCTTGAGTTTCCATATGCCTAACATGAGCTACCTCCTACTAGGCTTCGCCTCGAATGCCTTCATATCTTTATAATTTTCTTCTATATACATTTTAAGACTTGGTGTGCTCTGGGTAAAAAACCTCCTGCGTTTACTTGGCCATGGTAGGAAAATATTTTCCTTACTATTTTACTTCTGTCCTTCCTGGCATGTCCGGATTTTCATCATGAAAATTCTCCACAACTTACTCCGTATTTTCCGTACCAGTAGCAGGCTTCCATGTGTTCTCATATTCTGAACACCCTTGCCACTTACCGAAGTACTGCAGTTCTCGCTTGTCCTGATAGCAACCGCGTACTTGTTTCCTGTAAGAACGAATCTCGCTTCTTACTACTTTTTTCTACCTCCTATTGTAGATCGCCATCAATGTCCTCCGGCTCCCTAGTGGGTTGCTGACGATTGCCATGGACTGACTCACGGTAGGGTTCCAATAGTGCAATGTGGAATATGGGGTGAATATTACATTGATTGGATATGTTGCACTTGAAAGCTCGGGATCCGTATTTTTCCATGATTTGAAATGGACCGTATAGCTTGCGACTTAGCTTCTTTGATTTCCGTCGGGTTCGAATCTTCTTTGCATTTAACATTACTTTGTCCCCGATCTTGATGTCCGGCTGTTGTTGATCTTTCTGGTCATAATATTTTGACATTGCTTCCCGTGTCTTTTCTAGTGACCCTTTCCCTTGTTAATATATCATCTTGATCCAGTTCGCATAGAGTGTTGCTCCTGGATTTCGAGCTTCGCGCACCTTCATCCACTCTGTGTATAGACGGAAACCGTAGTTCGCATAGAATGGTGACATCCCGTGATCATTGGTTGCGGAGTTGTTATAGGCATGTAGAGTTAGCGGTAATTGTTGATACCAGTCATCTCGATCGAAGTTGACAAAACTTTGAAGGTATCCTTCCAGCACTTGGTTTGTACGTTCGGTTTGTACGTCAGTCTGAGAGTGATATGCCGTTGATATTCTTGGCTTAATTTTTAGCGCTTTGCAGAGGGACTCCCAAAATTTTGCCGCAAACTTTAAGTCCATATCCAAGACGATATCAGTTGGTAGACCGTGCAGCCTCCATACTTCTTGCAGGAATGTGTTTGCGACATCTTTGGCCATAGCCAACGACTGTAGTCCAATGAAATGTGCCATCTTCGTGAATTGATCGACTACTACTATTATTTGCGTGCATCCTTGCGACTCTGGTAGTTCTGTGATGAAGTCCACCGAGATGGATGCCCATGCTGCATAGGGTATTTGCAGTGGTTGCAATAGTCTGTACCTAGCATGTCTAGGCAATTTGTTATGTTGACATTCATCGCAGGATTATACGTAGTCATTGACCCATGCCGTAAGTCCTTTCTAGTAGAAGTCTCTCATGATTATTTCCAAAGTCTTTTGTTGTCCGAAATGTCCTGCAACTTTTGCATCTTGACATCCTTCTGCGATCTTTGTGTATAGCGCCTGACTATCTGGTACAAATAGTCTTTGCTTATAATATAGTAGATCGTGGGTTAAGGTCCAGTCCTTGGGAAAATCCTTTCCTTCGTCCCGTAACCTAATGAGTTCTTCCCTTCATTGCCCTCTAGCTGCATCTGATCTGATAGCTGTCTGTATCTCGTTTAGGAATTCAGAATTGAACTGCTGCATACCTTTTTCCAGGATAATGGCGTTTGTCATTAGAACTTTTTCAGGTATTTCTGAAATATCATACCAAAGTTCGTTGTCTTTAGCCGATGCCTGTAGGTTGCTGATACTAGGTTCCTGTTCCTTAACAATCAAGGATCTTGTCGCTATATTGGTACTTGCGAATCCAGGGGTTCCTTGTTCCATATCTTCTAAGTCGTCTACTTCTATCATAGCTGAGGTGTTTACTTTTTCTAGCACTAGTTGAGCTATGCGATCGCCCATTCTTATTAGGCAGTCCACATCCTTATGGTTGAAAAGTACGACTTTGAGTTCGCCAGTGTGATCTGCATCAATTACTCCTGCGCCGGTGGAGATTCTGCTTTGATCTTACAATCTGCTTCTTGGAGCAACCCTTCCGTAAGTTCCTTCATGTAGTCCCACAGCTATACCCGTCCTTCTTAATCCTTGTCCATATTTCGGGACATTGTCATCCTCAATGGCATACTGGTCATGTCCTGCTGCCATTCTTGAGCCCTTTGTTAGCAAGTATGCCTTTTTGCTCAATCTTTTGACCCTAATAACGGGTTCCTTTCCCCCTTTTCGAGGTTCCAAATCCAAATCCTTATCTCCATCCCAGTCTTCTCCTTCATCGCCTACCCTCGCTACTAGTAATACCAAGAAACTTTCTTCTTTTAAAATTCTTTGTTCGCGATGCGAAGCTCCCTCCTTAGGACGGTACTCCGGCCATCTGCTTAATGCATCAGGCTTTCCGCCCTTCATGCCAGGTCGGTATCCAATGCGGAAATTGTATTCTACTAACTTCTGAGCCTACAGAATTTGACGGCCACTCCAGACTTTTGAGGTGAGGACGCATTGCGGGTTCTGATAGTCGGTAGAGAGTGTAATCGGTTTTTTTGTTCCGATCAAGTAGTGTCTCCATTCCTTAAATGCTTCGAGGATTGCGTAGAGTTCTTTATCATGGATCTTATAATTGCGCTCTGCAGAGTTTAAATTTCTGGAATGGAAAGCTACTGGATATAACCTTTTCTCAAAATATTGAGAAAGGACGCAACCAAGCGCGAAATCGCAAGCGTCAGTTTCTACTACCGTTTCTTGTTCTGGAAAAAAGTGATGTAGTATGAGGGCTATTGTAAACCAGTGTTTTAGCTCCTTAAAAGCTGTGTCCTGCTCAATTTCAGATTTGAAATTCTTAAGATTTCCTTGTAATGTCTCGGTTATGAGTTTGTAAATAGCCGAGAAGTTTTTGATAAATCGTCGATAGAAGTTAGCGAATCCAATAAAGACTTGTACTTCTCTAACTGACTTAGGTGCTTTTCAAATCATTATGGATTCCACCTTATGGGTGCTCATGGACACCCCATCGACCGCTACCATATAGCCCAGGAATTCTACCTCTGTGGCATGGAAGGTGGACCTTTTTAGCGATACCGCTAATTGAAAGTCCGATAGACTTTGCAAAACCTTTTTCACCACTTTGATGTGTTCTTCTTCATCCTTTGAATAGATGAGAATATCATCCAGATAACACACAACTCCGACATCCAAGTATTCTTTAAGTACTTGGTTCATCATATCTTGGAAGATTGCGGGAGCATTCACTAATCCAAATAGTATAACCTTATATTCGTAATGCCCATATCTCGTCTGGAAAGCTGTTTTCCATTCATCGCCTTCCTTAATCCTAATCAAGTGGTAGCCGTCATTAAGGTCAAACTTGGTGAAGATCTTTGTGCCAGCTCCTCTATGTCTGAGTTCGGACATTAGTGGAAGGGGATGTTTGTTGAGGATAGTAATCTTATTTAAATTTCGCTAGTCCACAACTAGGTGTAGTCTTCCATCGGGCTTGGGTACGAATAATATAGGTGCTCCTGCAGGGGATTGACTACGAGTAATCTTTCCCAGCTTAATCATTGTTTCCAAGTATTCCCGTAAAGCTTTAAGTTGTTTTTTGGATAGTGGATATATTGGCCCGCAGAAAGGAGTTGATCCTGGAATCAACTTGATTTCATTATCGAAAGTTCGTCTTGGGGCTAATGTTTCTGCCATCTTGGCTTCAAACAAATGATTGTAATGCCAGTATTCCTACGGTAATAATTCGAGTTCTACCGTGTTTTCCAAGACCCCAGTTCTTCCGATGCGGCATGCATTAGGATCCCAAGTGACGGATTTGTCATATTCACACATATCTGCTATCCCTTCATCTTCTTCCACACAGTTTTCACAACATTTTACGGAGAAGGACCAATTTTCTTTGTCTTCTATGTGAGATACTGGGTGTTCATGATACCACCAACCAAAAGGAATTATCACCCCATAGTGACATGCTTTGGCCACTTCACACGACACTTCAGTGATGTGTCAGTTTTTTCCTATTTCCAATTTCAGAGGGAGAGTGTAACACTTCCCTCCAGAGGTGGCTGACGATCCGTCAAAGCCTAAAATATCAACTGCATTGTTGCGTTCCATTGTAGGAATGCGAAGGTCTTTGACTAGGTCTTTATTGATAAGTAATACGTTGGATCCCGAGTCTAACAAGACTTTAACTTTGTATCGCTTATCGTTTATGTGGAGGTAAGAGATCCCCTCCAGACAGTTGTATCATTTTGGTTTTGGAGCGTCTAATTCTTTGCCCTTAGCGTGTATAAGACTTTCTTGGTTCTTTTGTTTAGGCATTGTTCGTGTTGGGTATAGGTAACAAGATGTTTGTTACTATGCCCACGTAGTTTCGACGATTTAGGTCTCCTCAGACAAACTAGTAACCTTTTTAGCTCTAACAATCTGGGTTTACCTACTAAGTGGCATTTCACCGATACACAATTTGGCACGACCAGTTTTCAGGCTGGATGCCTTCTCCCGACCCGGCAAACCTAGGCTCATAGCAGATTTTTAGGCGGTTGTTAGCCACTTTACTTCCTTGATATGGGGTTCCCACTTTCACCGAGTCCTTTCCCTTAGGATATCGGTTATCCATCCAGCTCCCTCAGAGGAGCCTTACGCACCAAAGCGGTACATCCCTATCCGACACTTTAGCCAGAAGGCAAGATAGTACGTACGTATAATACGACTCAGACTCGTGTGGTAGGTGGAACAACACGCGTCGGTTGTCCTCATGTTGTGTATTGTCATCCGGTAGATCTTGCATTGCTATGTCCTAACTTCTTCGGTATAGTAACTTACTTGCACACGGGTAGCAGGTAACTACCAGTTGACTTGAGGAACTTCGTACTGTTGGCTCCTGGGCCATGTAGGTATGTTGACTATCCTCTCTTGCGATCGAAGACTCTCCATATATTGATTCTGGTGTTCGAGCCCATAAGTCCCTCATGGGGTCCCTTCAATTAGAGCCTACTTGCATTGATCCGGAAAAGAGAGACTCGCTACGCACTGCTTTGATCATTTTGAGTTTTGATTTCCGCAGTTGCACACAGAATACCCGATCTCCATTGTGGTCAGTACCCAATACACCCCAACCAAAGGTGGTTCCTGTTTCGATTCCAGCTCTATTAGGACACTGAATACCCAATCGCTGTCGCCAGTGGTGCCAATGAACTGACCTAGGTCAGTTCCTCATCATCTGCTAGTTCCCAGATTTTATTAACCCAGGCTGGTTTCTGGACAGTAGCGAGGCTATGAGCCAATTTGGGCTTTACAATCGCTGATCTGGCATGTCGAATTCTCATTTTGATTGGTCTTGAGCTGACCGTTGCCGCCACTATATGGGCGCCTCTCTAACATGTCTGATACGTGTGGTTTTTCTGTCCACAACGTGTACAGTCTCCTTCTTTCCTCCCGGTGTTTATTACACTGTGCGGAATACCGGTATGGGCCTGGCCGAAATTTGTATAAGTGGTCTTTGCCACACCTCCCAACCTTTTTCGGGGCCTATTCGGTTCATCGTCACTTTTTCGTTTTCGTAGTGGGGCTCCACCTCTCTTGACATAAGGTTTAGTCCCCCTTTGTCGCTTCGGTTTAGAGTCTCAACGATCTTACCTTTTGACCTCTTGGACTACTTTGGGCTTGGATGGTTTGTCTCTCCCAATTTTTTCTCAGGCTAGAAGTCCTTCTTCTAACCGACCACGTAACCTAAGCACCTCTTCCCATTCTCGATCCGTTGTATACCGCAACACTGACATTCTTAGGACCATTTGTTTTGGAAGTTTATCTTCGACTTCCTGTCTCCAAGATTCTTCAGTCATGCATGCACGAATGTTATGGTTATGCATGATTGTTAGATAACCTTTAATGCTACCATCATACTCGACTAGCTTCATAGCATGAAGTGCTAGTCATTCAGCTTCCACTGGTGCAAATCGTTTGATCATATTGTGTTTAAAACGAGTTCATGTTCCCAGTTCCGGTTGCTGGGTTACCCCTTGAAGTCCGTCCATAGCCTTCCTATACCAGATAGTGTAGGGAAGCACTATTTCTCCTCTTGTCCGACTGAGTGCATATATAACTCGTTCCCGGGCATCATCTCTGATACGCGGGTTCTACTCGAAATAGTCGATACATTGGGGAATCCAGATGTATATCTCTTGTGCGGGCTTATCTTCAAAAAATGGTGGTGGCTGTGGCGGTCGCTTAATATTTAGCGTCATCGTGTTGGCAAGTGTTTTTGCCATACCACACTTTTCGGGTGTTTGTCCTCGCCTGCCTCGGCTAGGACTTCCTCTCTTTCTTTCTCTCTCATCATCATCGTCGTCATTGTCACTGGGATCTCCGGGATTACCTCTCTGGGCACCTGAGGGGGATGCATCAGCGACTTCCCAGCCTTTCCCCTTGTCCCTACATGTAGGTGGAGCGTGGTACTCCTCGTCATCAGTTTCTTGGACTGTGGGTAAGGGTCTGGGTACTTGTCACGGTCGCGTGGCAGATTGTGGAAAGAGACGTTTGTGGCAGGTAGTGGAAGGAGACGCTTGTAGCAGGTAGTGGAAGGAGATGTTTCACCATGACGAAGATATTCGTCATGAGGTTTTACTTGATTTACTTTCACGCACATGACCTATTAAGAGGTCATGAGGCAGCGCACTAGGACAAGGAGGCTGCGCAGTTTGAGTTACGTTTACGCACATGACCAATGAGGCGGTCATATGATGTTTTTCATGAGTCATGATTATGACTCACAGTTGTTTTGATTTATAAGCAGGTTGAGTGAAGGACTATAAAAGGAGGCCGGTAGAGCCTGGTAGTTAGTTCTTCATGCAACCACCTATTATACTTTCTTACCCATACTATTAAGAATAAAATCTATTCTACCACTTTCAAGAATTCTACCATGATACGACTTGATTATTAGCGTTCAACAGAGGAACGTAGACAACGGTCTAAGAATAATAATCAGGGTCTTGGTAGGAAGGAGGAACAAAGTAACGACACACTAAGGAAGAGAAGTATTGCACTATGACAAAGAGACTAACAGAAAGCTGTTGCCTGTCACAGGATACATATTGACATCAGAGAATAGGTAGGATACCTAACAGTACTGCAGCTTCAGGACTTGGTGCGGTGGCTAGTATCTTATTTATAGCTACTGTCAATCCCTTTAGGGTGTTATTCGTCTCAATATTCAGCTGCAGTTGCTGGTCTTGTGACCTGCGAATCTTCGCTTGGCTAGTAGTCAAATCTAGGCGCATTTGTCCTAGGGTATGATTGACTTCTCTTTCCTGCGTGGTATCTTGATTTCGGAATTCTAAGAATTCCGACTTTAGGTTGATGACCATTTGTTTCAATGTCTGATCTCGGCTAAAGCAGCTTGTCTTTCTTGCCCGAGGGTTCCCTGTAACCTCGTAGTTACCTCTTCATGTTCCTTTTGACACCTTTCTTGGGCGTCCATTTTCTTTGCAACTTCTCGCAGCATCTCTTCACTAATCCCCTAGACCTCTGCTTCAACGCCCGACAGCTTCATCAATATGAGTCCAATATCGTTGTTGTGGATATCTTGTCCTTCAGCGAGTTGCTGTTGTACCTTAATTAACTTGAAATTATTATCTTGGGTGGATCCCTTCAAATGGTTGAAGGCGATATTGGCTTGGTCGAGAGAGGTGTCTATGTCTTACCTTATTTGACCCAAGGTTATCCAAAGACGGGCAGCCAATCTGGCCAAGTGTGCAGCGTGGACTCCTCCTCGTTTAGGCGTGGGGACCCGTGATATCGTATGAGTGCTTGTGGCACTAGAGGATCGGTGCGAGGTTAAATTTCCTCTTCGAAAGGTGGGTTCATTAGGTGTTGACAGGGATAGACTCGATATGGCTGAACCATCCGTTGTTTCTGTCGTATCAGGTCCAGTATCCATAGGTTCTCCCGCCATTATCTGCTTTCTTGGGTCTTGAGGTGTCTCAGCCATTGTAATACCTTCCAGGTAGGCTAATTGCTCTAATAGTCCTGGATGCGTGATTTCTAGTACTTCGTACCAGAGTTCTTGATATCCTTTGGAAGATTTAAGGAATCGTATGTAAGGTATCCAACGTTTGAGATACTCTAGGAGTGTAGGTATGAAAGGATTCGGTTGATCTGATTCTGGACTCAGAATCTGAATTTCTCTTTTCTCGAGGTTTAAAATGTTCTTATAGTACATATAAGGATTTATTAGGCCCAGGCCGAGGGGATGTCTGGTCCCCGGATGACTCTGCCTGGTTTCTTGTTATCGGAGTACGGGGGACTCCACTTAACGAAGTTTTCTGACTTCGTGGAACTCCACGGGAAGTTCTGACCGTACCAGATAAGATATACACTATTGAATTAATCTCTTGTTGGGATCGCGAAGGGTACTGTGAACCACGAAGGGTCCGGAGTGAACACTTCTTCAATTTCGAGTAACTCAGTGTTGAAGATTTCTACGAATGTGTGAATGTAAATGCGACAGTGAGGTGCTTCGAAAAAGTGGTCGAACTGTGAGCTAAGGGTGGATTTTGAAGTGAACTCGTAGTTCATGTAGTGAGCCTTGGTAACAGGAGAACTATCAATATACTGTTAGGCAGACGCCTATCTCTAGTAGTACGGAGGGACGTAGGCCAAAATCCTTGTTCGGAGAATCTGTCGAGGAAGGCTCATCTCGATAAAGTAAAGGCAAAGTAAAGATTTATAAGGTAAACAATTTTTATATTGATAAGATATCTTCTCTGTTGCTTGATGATGTCTGTGAAGCTCATAAGGCACTTCGATATTTATATCCCGCAGCTCAGTGTTCGAAGACTACTTCTAACTACTATGCCTCTGAAGTACCAGTCTGGTTTTAATACGCAAATGTCTAGAATCTTATAAGTGCAAACACCGTTAGATCCGGAAACTTATCACACCCTTTCGAAGACTCAGAATAGTATTCCTCCATCAAGAGAACTGCGCTATTTGTTATACCAAACAGGAGCCTCTAACTTAGATGTCTGCATAGACTATTATGTTACTTTAGTCTTGTTCACTATCGTTCCAATAGTCTCTTCGGTCATGAAGTGATCAAGTTCATGCCGGGTCACCTAGTGCCAATCGCTAGTCTGCGCCTGACGTGTCAACGTCTTAAGAGTCTCCGCCTTATCTAGGTCTTCCTTTCTGAGCGTGCTTCCCCTTGGTCTGCCAGCCTCCATAAAGGGGTCCTATCACTAGGACCAACCAACCTACAGCTGATCTCAGAAGGGTATGGGTGGATTCAGTATACACTTAATAGCTCTTGCTACTTGGACATCCTCTTGGAGTCTTTCGTCGAAAATGTCCCATCACTTGCGGCCCATAGTTAGGAAGCCTAACTTTGAAGCCTACTATCCGAATACTCCTCTGACGGATTCCTTCTGTTCCACTTCCCAGATGTCGCCAAAGGTCCCCTCTCATATATCCTGCAGACAGCATGCGGTCGGATGGACGGCGGCGACATATATGGCGGTATAAAGTGTGCTCCATTGATGTGACACTTTAGTTATGGGACGCAACTCTGGAAAGCTCGCTAAGGACGTACGGGTCCTATAAGGGGGCCGGAGGAGGGTGTTGGTACTCCGGTAAATCGAGGGTCTGTGCGCCGTTACCCTACCATGGGTCTCTGCACATGTCTCAGATTTCCATATGCCTAACCGCTTCTATCTCCTGAACACCCCTCGTATCTTCCCCTACTTCTCCTTTAATCCTGACTTGCGCCCCTCAGTATTAGACTTAACTTTTGCCAATGTCCTGCTGTCCCCCAACTTCCAGTTGTTGGACATACCCCTCCCCCCAACAGGATCCGATCACGTCCCAGTCCTGATAACTCTTGTGGAGCCTTTTCCTCGCCCTCCCACTCGGCTACCTGCGTGGGCGTTAACTGACTGGCTCTCCCTTAAGGATAAGATTAAGGCCATGAGGTCTAAGCCATGGTGGACCCCAAACCTCACGGCAAAAGGTCTGCCTTCCACTTAATGGTCCGTGCGGCAAGAAGGGACCCCCTCCCCTTCACGTAGCATCAGTGCAAAGAAGCGCAGCTTTTATACTTCAAGGCTATAAAGAAGGCAAAGACCGAGTACTGGAACAATTTCCACAAATCAGCTAGCCTCCAAATACTCTTGATTGCAAAGCGCTACGCATTTGGCTGGCCCCCTGACAGGTTTCCTCAGATACCTGGGGCTGACGACCCCATAGCAATCAACAAAGCTCTCATGTCCCATTTCTTTCCTGTGAAGCAATCCTCTAATCCACCAGCCATTCTAAGAGAATTCAAAGATGTCCCCGAGCTCTCGGCAGATGAGATAACTACTGCCCTCCGGAACTCCTCGTCATCCTCCGCCCCTGGTCCTGACCAGATCCCCTACTTGGTTTGGAAGAGAATATACTCTCTCAGCCCAATATCCTTGCGTCCCTCCTCAGCCCACTTGTTCGATATAGGCACCTGTCACGAATGTGGCTTAGCGAGGAAAGGTTTCACATGACTCATAGTTATGAGTCATAGGTATGCTATGTTTCGCACATGACCTCATTTAGAGGTCATGGGTTTTGTGCATGTGACCATTTCGGTCATATGATTAAGTTATGATGATATTTTATGTTTCTCACATGACCTCATTTAGAGGTCATGGGTTTTGCGCATGTGACCACTTCGGTCATATGATTAGCTTATGATGTTTTGGGTATGACTCACAGTTGTGAGTCATATGTGGCGTGTGACTTGAAGGATGAGTCACAAGGGCGTGAAGGGCAACTATATAAGGAGGACATTAGGTCCGAGTAGATAGGC
>JACCEG010000246.1:12896-55628 GCA_014065205.1 Tuber brumale | reverse complement strand
TACGAGAAGAAGGACTCTAGTATAGAGTCGAGTTGAAGAAAGAGTACGATAGGCGATAAGGACTAGAGACACGAGAGTCTCTCCCACCTTATCGTAGGCAACGGTCTAAGAACTATCGTCGAGAGAGAAAGAGAGAAGTATCGTCCACCCGTCGCTGAGAACTGATACCGGTTAGGGATCGTAACAGCACCACCCCACCTCCCTGAAGAAAGCCAATGGCATCGTGCTGGACAACCAGGGAAATCCTCCTATAATACACCAGCCTCTTTCCGTATTATCGTCCTCATCGAGACCGTCTCCAAGATCCTTGAGAGGATCATAGCATCTCGTCTCTTTGCTCTCGCCCAAGTCATGGGCCTCTTATCCTCACACCAAACTGGATCCCTTCCAGGTTTGAGTACCTTTGATGTAGCAACCACCTTGTCCCACCAGGTTCAGCTGTGTATGCACTCTAAGCTCAATGTCTCAACCCTTTTCCTCGACATCAAGGGTGGTTTCGACAATGTCGCGGCCCCCTTACTTTGCAACACGCTTGCCACTAAGGTAGTCAACCCTTACATGATCTCGTAGATTAGGTCCTTCCTCCACAGCTGCTCATGCCGCCTGGTGTTCTAGGGGGCCCTCCAGGTCTTTTCCCTAGTTTTGGTCGGCACCCCCCAGGACTCTCCGATCTCTCAACTCTTGTTTGTCATTTATGTTTCGTCTCTCCACTTCCCGGTCTCTTGGAGCCTCATCCTCTCTTACGTGGATAGCTTGATGGTCATGGCCGCCTCCGGTTCATACCGTAGGAATGTCCCGTACTTGAAGGATATAACCGGCACCCTCTAGGGGAAGGCGGGTAAGCTGGGAATGTCTTTCTCAATTCCGAAGACAGACCTTATGCACAGGACAACCCCAGCGCAAAAGGTCCTGCCGCCTGCAATTCCGGTCCTTCTGGATGGCCTTTTCTTTCATCCCTCCCAGCTGATACGTTGGCTTGAGTACTGGTTCAAGCCCTCCTCCACCTCATGCTCCTGGGACACCACCTCACACTTCACTAGGAGACTCCCCCTGTCCCAAGGAGCCTTCGTGACGATCAAAAGACCTTTCAGGCCCGGAAAGGGCCTTCCCCCCTTCCTCTGCCACCGCCTGGCTTCCTCCCTCATCTCCCCCATCGTCCTCTATGGAACAGACCTCTTCTCACCAAGCCTCACCCTCCTGGACCACATGTTAGTCTTCCGGAAAACTGTCCAGCACTGGGTGACAAACCGCTTTTCTTCACCACCAGTGGGAATCCTGGCATGTGATGTGGCCCTCCCCACCCTCCCCCTCCTACTCCTCGGCCAGCAGAGATTGGCTGCCATCAGACTCGCGTACCTCACTCTGGAAGCCTATACAGTGACTGTAAGACTTCACCCTTCCTTTCCCACATCGTCCCCCTTTCAGGCTCTTGAGGACCACCGGCACTTCACCAGGGGCCTGACATCTGTCTACACCCCTCTCCTTTGGAAAACCCCTCCCCCCTGCCCTCCTATAAGAAAACACCTTCCACTAGACGTGGTTGCACACCACACTCTCCCATTCATAGACATCTCAGGCCCCGTTCCTGTGGCGTCGTCCGACCTTCTTTGTCCCCACCAACTACCCATGAGGAAGGGGTTGCTGTCCTACCCGTCAGTTAAAGTACGAGTGAGATTCGCACTTGTCCAGGATTGGACCTCCCAGTTCCCCCCCCTGCCCTACTACCAGTATGCAGCGTCTCTCTCACCCCACCCGTTCATGGGCCTGAGAAGGTTTATCATTGGCAGAATCCACCTGATGCGCTTGGGCCAAAGCTACCTAGCTGCCCACCCTTCCTGGTTCACTGACAACCCCTACCCCCTTTGTCCACACTGTGAGCGGGATGAGGAGCACTTTGCTCATGCCATCCTATACTGCGAGTCCCGCAAGGAGCCTCGTGAGCACCACCACTGGTGGCTTACAAGTATTGACAAGGACAGCTCACTATGGATCGATAATGACGCCCTCCTCTCCCTAGCAAGTTACTTTAATGTTACCACTACAGGCTTTCCCTGTGGCATGTCCACTGCATGCTGGGATCCTCCGCCCGAGCCTTCGTCCCATTGCGCGCAGCTTTCGATCACCGGCTTCAGGCCCCAAATTATGCCGCCTACTTTTGGTTTTGTGCCTCATATAGAGATGTTCTTGCTCTAGTGGTTGGGTTATTTATCGTTATAATTTTTGTATGTGCTTGCTTTAGTTCCTTGGCATTTCGTGTCAGCTATCGGACACCACTTGGAGGATTTTTTTTACTTGGTATGATTTTTTGTTTTGTATTTGCAGACTTTGAGATTAAGCTTTTGTTTATGCCATAGCTAGTGCTGCATGCAAGTTCTTGTACCGTAAACAATGAATACATAATGATAAAAAAAAAAAAAGAGGAAAAAAAAGTAAGAAAAAGGCCGTGTAAATAGGCTCTTCACACTTCGTTCTAAGTTATTTCCTTACTTATTACTTTATGCTTTTCCGAATATAAAACCTTTACACTGTTTACAAATACCTACCTATGTGTTAGGCAGATGAAAATCCAAGACATGTGCACAGACCCACTGTATGGTAACTACGCACAGACCCTCGATTTACCGGTGTGCCAACACCCCCCTGCGGCCTTCTTAGAAGTCCTGCACGTCATTAGTGAGATTTCGAGAGTTGCATCAAATAACTAAAGTGTCACACGAATGAAGCCCACATCATAACACCATATACGTCGCCGCCGTCCGTCTGACCACATGCTGTTCACAGGGTATATGAGAGGGGACCTTTGGCAAGATCTGGGAAGTGGAACGGAAGAAATCTGTCAGAGGTGCATTGAGATAGTAGGGTTCAAAGTTAGTCTTCCTAACTATGGGCCGCAAGTGACGGGACATTTTCGACGAAAGACTCCGAGAGGATGTCCTAGTAGCAAGAGCTATTAAGCATATACCGAATCCCCCCGTACCCTTCTGAGATCAGCTGTAGGTTGGTTGGTCCTAGTTATAAGATCCCTCTAGGGAGGCCGGCGGACCAAGGGGAAGCACGCTCAGAAAGGAAGACCTAGATAAGTTGGAGACCCTTAAGACGTTAACACATCAGGCTCAGACTTGCGATTGGCACTAGGTGACCCGGCATGAACCTGATCACTTCATGACCGAAGAGACTATTAGAACGATAGTCAACAAGACTAAAGTAATATAATAGTCTATGCGGACATCTAAATTAGAGTCCGCTGTTTAGTATAACAAACAGCGCAGTCATCTTAACAGAGGAATACTATTCCGAGTCTGCGAAAGGGTGTGATAGGTTTCAGGGTCTAAAGGTGTTCGCACTTATAAGATTCTAGACGTTTGCGTATTAAAACCAGATTGGTACTACAGAGGCATAGTAGTTAAAAGTAGTCCGCGAACACTCAGACGCAGGATATAAATATCGCAGGGCCTCCCAAGCTTTATAGACATCATCAAGCAATGGAGAAGAGGTCTCGTCAATATAAAAGTGTTTAACTTACAAATCTTTACTTTACTTTTACTTTATCGAGACAAGCCTTCTTCAACAGATTCTCCGAACAAAGATTTTGGCCTATGTCTCTCAGTTATACCAGAGAGAGGCGTCCGCCTAACACTACGATATGAGGACTCTACTGTAAGAGTCGAGTTGAAGAAAGAGTATGATAAGCGATATGAATCCGAGATATGAGGGTCTCTCCCACCTTATCATAGAAACAGGCCTAAGAACTATCGTCGCGAGAGAACAAGTGAAGCATCGTCTACCCGTTGCTGAGAACTTACACCAGTTAGAGATCGTAACAGATGGAGAGGGTTCACTTGGAAATACGATTCCGAAATAGTGTACAGAGCAGGAAAATGGAACTATTTAGCAGATGCATTATTCCACCTTTATGATGAGAATGATGATTACCCACATACTGTAAATGATCCTACACAAGAAGACTATTCATCTATTCCCTCACATATTTCATCTTTTGTTTCTTGTGAAAAACCTGCCATTGAACACAAAATGTCTCGATTCGAAGCCCTCACTGTTGAGCACATCGGTGCCTATTCAGAATGAGGAAAGTGATCTCAGCCTGGAGCAAGCATAGCAAGATATGGACAATTACAGAAATAGTGAACCGCTAAATGATTGGGGAGACCATCGAAGTTATTCCAGTGGTAGGAGTGAGGCAGAACTTGAACACGTATCAATGCATAGAGTATTTTGCAATATACCTTTCTGCTCTGACTATGAGGAATTAAAACCTAAGACAAAGATCTATGCCGGCTCCCCCTGCAGCAGCCCACCAGTTATCAAAACCCTATCTAACACCAACGATGACCACAGGGATACAGATACCCATTCACCACGCCTCTGCCTTGATATCCGAGCCATCAAGCAGAACGTCAAAAAGGCATTAAGATACAGCTCCCCTACTACCAAAAGTTACGATCCTAAATACCCTGAGAATTCCGGAAACGAGCTCCTCTATAGAGGACCCCTCGTGTACCTGAACGAGGTTCCAGTAGTGGAACCAACCTCCCTATTTCATGAAAAATGACAACTCTGCAAGGTTTATGAGATACCTAATGAGGAAGCAAAGGTAATGGTATTAGAAAGAGTGGTGGGTGAAAGGGATATCATTCAAGGAGTGGATAATATGAAAAACATTTGCAGGGAATAGATGATCAAAGGATATAGGAATGATCCTGTGTATCCCCGAGCGAAGGATTCTACCCACACTTTACGAAACAGAATGATGTAATATTACAACAAATGTAATGGTCTACTCTACACCACTACAAGAGGAGGAGAATATTGCCTTTACATTGCAAAAGGTCATGGAGTAAATGCAGAAACGCTAAGAGAGCTGATGATAAGGGAGATACACAATAAAGGACACCAAAGTGCCGATCGAAACCTCCAGTATGCAACAGAATATATCTACTGGCCGGAGATGAGGAAAGATTTCAAAGACTATGTCCAGCAGTGTGACATATGTCAACTGAACTGGGAAAGGACTATATTACCCATGGGCAACACCTTCTCACTCTCCTTTCCTCCCGAGATATTTTCAAGCTATGCTATCGATTTCATAGGGCCTTTCACTAAGCTGAGAGGACATAATTCAGTATTGGTGGTAGTGGATAGAACGGTTAGTTTCACCTTGCTGATACCAACATCAGTGAACGCTACTACAATTGCAACAATGGATTTACTCCGGCATCATATCTTTCCACCTCATGGAATACCTACATTGATTGTTAGCCCTGCTGATCCCTGATTCACCTTCCAGTTTTGATAACAAACTTTGAAAACGATGGGAGTTGAACACATCATGGCTACGCCTAGCCACCATCAGACCAATGGACAGGTAGAAAGAAAGATTAGAGAACTTAAAACAGCATTAAGGAATATTGTTAATGCTCGATAAACAAACTGGTTAACCTCCCTTCCTGCAGTGACAGCTTACTCCAATGCAGGTCACTCCGATACCATTAGAATGTCCCCATACAAGGCTGTGTATGGGCGAGAATACCAACTACTCGATACCTATAAAGTCAACTCTACAACAGTACCTGCATCTGATGATTATTACAATTGACACCAGGCGATCAGAAATGCAGTATACCAAACATTACGCTTGGCTAGAGCAAGATCAAGCAGAGTAGCAACTAAGAGAAGGAATCCACACAAGCCTGTCGAGATTGGGGAAAAGATTATAGTTTTTGGAGACCAGTTTGCGACAGAATTTGGCAGATCTCGGAAACTAGAGCCACACTGGTGAGGCCCTTTTACAGTACTCGAATTCAACAAACATACACAGAACTACACTGTTAGCATATATCCGAGGATTTACCGAAGGAAGAAAGGAGTTTTCTATTATTCAGTAGTCAACCCTTATCACCCTAATGATGATTTTCTGTTCCCTAAACGAGCATTTGCAAAACCAGTACCTATCCTTATCAACAAAGAACAGGAATGGGAAGTTCAATCAGTCCTCGATTACAGGGAACGATATAGCAAGGGACAGTTCTTGGTTAGTTGGAAAAGATATCTGGCCAGCGAGAATAGTTGAGAACCGGTAGAGGGGTTAAAACATGCGATAGATTTAGTTCAAGCATGGTGGACAAATAACATGCCAGGAGATGAGTTTCCTATGGTATTTTCTGAGTTTATTCCTATATGTTATTCTCCTACTAAGGATAGCTTTCAGAGATATTCAGATACACCCCCAGTGGATAAAGGTTTTTGGGATCCTTATTTGAATTCTGATTATGATAGCGAGGATTAGAGATTTTCTTATTATATTTTTGAAATAAGGGTTTTATTTTGTTTTCAGTGTGTAACCGGTACAGGTTACTTGTTTAGGATTTTCAAGTATCAGTTGCTACTGTTTGTATTTAGAATTATTTCAGGAAACGAGATGTGCCTCTATTCTGATAGTATAGGGTTTGATATTCTATATGTTTTATGTTTGGTTTCGAGTATCAGTTTGATACTCCATATATTTCATGTTTGGTTTTGAGTATTGATTTGATACTCTATATATTTTGTGTTTGGTTTCAAGTATTGGTTTGATACTCTATATGTTTTATGTTTGGTTTTAAGTATCGATTTAATACTCTATATGTTTTATGTTTGGTTTCGAGTATCGGTTTGATACTTTATATGTTTTATGTTTGGTTTTAAGGCTAACAATTTGGAGTCTTACATGTTATGAGAATAAAGCTCCCGGTAGCCTAAGAAGTGTATTTAAGAACTGCTATTCTTCACGTTAGAAGAAGCAGACTTCGACAGACAGAGTTTTTTCAATATACTTGATTGAACAGTTACTTTCTTCAGTTCGCTTCGGGAATCTTTAGTTGAGATCCACCAAACATCTCTGAGACTTCAGTAGTCGTGATATAGTAAGAAGTTTATTCAACAACCTCCGTCACAGCCTCCGGACTTTGCCTTACTAGTTACTACCTTTAGTAAAGATCAAAGCCCGGTAACCCCACGTTTACCACATCCATGAGAGGCGGTTATAACTCTCGCCAGTTTCCTTCTGTACCCATTCTCCTTCTTTCTTCCCCACAATCAGGACCTTCTTTGTAACCACCTCTCAGGAGATGTGGTAAACGTGTTGTTAATGGGCTTTGTTCTTTTCTGAAGGTGGTAAATAGTGAAGCAAAGTCCAGAGGCTCTGACTGAAGTTATCTAATAGACTTCATACTGTATCGTGACTACTGATATCTCAGAGACATCTGATGGATCTCAAACTAAAGATTCTTGAAGTGAACTGAAGAAAGTAACTGTTCAACTAAGTATATTGAAAAAACTCAGTCTGTCAAAGTCTGCTTCTTCTAACACGAAGAATAGCAGTTCTCAAATATACTGGTTAAGCTACCCTGAGGCTTGTATCACAAAACATATAAGACCCCAAAAGTGGTAGCCTGGAAACCAAATATAAAATATATAAAGTATCAAACCGATACTCAAAACCAAATATAAAATATATAAAGTATCAAACCGATACTCAAAATCAAACAAAAAATATATAAAGTATCAAACTGATACTCAAAACCAAACATAAAACATATACAATATCAAACCTTATACTATCAGGTTAGAGGCACACCTTGTTTCCTGAAACAAATTCAAAACACAAATAGTATCAACTGATATCTGAAAAACATAAACCAGTAACTAGTACCGGTTACACTCCTCAGATGGGTCCTCCTCCTACAAATCGGCCAAATTGACAGTACAGACCCACCTCTGCGAAGACTGAATACACTAGTTCCCACCACACCCTTCCTATGGATACAGCCTAAGCCTCACTCCCAACACCTTTATGGGACTGAGTAGGTTCTTGGCAGGCAGAATCTATCAAATGTGGTCTGGCAAGAGCTATCTTGCAGCACACCTCTCGTGGTCTATGGAAGACCCTTCTCCCCTCTGCCTACTTTGTGAAGAGGATGAAGAGGATTTCCCACATGGAATCTTCTCCTGCTCATCTCACTCCGCCTATAGGAAGCATCTCCATCTGACACAGATAGACATTGAAAGTGACAGCCCGCTTGAGTCAGACAAGACCATTCTTATTGCTCTCGAAAACTATGTCAACTAGATAGCCACGGGGTTTCCCCTGAGTATGCCCTCTACATACTCAATTATTCCCATACATGAGCGTTCACCCCCTCTCCCCCAATGCTTCCTGTTTTTAGTATTAGGCTTCAAGGCCCACCTGTATCCTGAATTGGTTTTGGGATTATTTTTCGTTATGATTATGCTTTTATTTGGTTTGGTTTCTTAGGAAATTGGTGTCAGCTATCAGATACGTTTGGAGAGTTTTGCGATGTTTGGGTGAATATTGGTTTTATTTTTATGTGTTTGAGATTAAGGTTTTCTTTATACCATAGCTAGTACTGCATGCAATTTCTTGTACCTTAACTAAGAATATATGAAGATAAAAATAAAAATAAAATAAAATAAAGCATTTTGACTGAGAGCTGCCATTACGAGTAAATAAATATCAACTAAAGAAATCTGGATATATATATAACTAGAAATAGGAGAAAATTAAAAAAATGTTCAATACTCTGTTTGCATCTTTTTTTATTGTCTACGCTGCTTTAGGTAATCAGTGTTGGGCATATGGAAATCCGAGACATGTGCACAGACCCACGGTAGGGTAACTGCGCACAAGACCCTCAATTTATCGGAGCCAACACCACCCTCCGGCCCCCTTATGGGGCGCGCACGTCATTAGCGAGATTTCGAGAGTTGCGTCCCATAACTAAAATGTCACATCAATGAAGCCCAGTTCATAATACCTTATACGTCACCGCCGTCTGTCTGACCGCATGCTGTTCGCAGGATATATGGGAGAGGACCTTTGGCGACGTCTGGGAAGAGGAACGGAGGAAATCTGTGGGAGGGGCATTGAGATAGCTGGCTTCAAAGTTAGGCTTTCTAACTATGGGCCGAGAGTGATGGGACGTTTTCGGCGAAATACTCTAAGAGGATATCCTAGTAGTGGAAGCTACTAAAGGTAAACCGTATCCACTTATACCCTTCTGAGATCAGCTGTAGGTTGGTTGGTCCTAGTAATAGGACCCCACTATAGAGGCCGGCGGACCAAGGAGAAGTACGCTCAGAAAGGAAGACCTTGATAAGTCGGAGACCCTTAAGACGCTGACACGTCGGGCTCGGACTTGCGATTGGTACTAGGTGAACCGGCATGAACTTGATCACTTCATGATTGAAGAATCTACTGGAATGATAGTCAACAAGACTAAAGTAGTATAATAGTCTATGCGGACATCTAAGTTAGAGGCCGCCGCTTGTTATTACAAACAGTGCAGTCATCTAAATGGAGGAATACTATTCCGAGTCCGTGAAAGGGTGTGATAAGTTTCAGGGTCAAACGGTGCTCGCACTTATAAGATTCTGGACGTTTGCACATTAAAGCCACAGTGGTACTTCGGAAGCATAGTAGTTAGAAGTAGTCCGCGAACACTCAGACATGGGATATAAATATCGAAGTGCTTCCCGAGCTTTACAGACATCATCAAGCAACGGAGAAGAGATCTTATCAATATAAAATGGTTTACCTCATAAATCTTTACTTGCTTTTACTTTATCGAGATGAGCCTTCCTCGACAGATTCTCCGAACAAAGATTTTGGCCTATTTCCCTCAGTTATACTAGAAATAGGCATCTGCCTAACAGTATATTGATAGTACTTCTGTTACTAAGGCTCACTACATGACCTACGAATTCACCTCAAACTCCACCCTCACCTCGAACTTCGATTATATTTTCGAAGCACCTCACTGTCCCATCTATATTCAGACATTTGAAGAAGTATTCGATAGCGAGTTAGTCGAAATCGAAGAAGAGTTTATTACAGAACCCTCGTGGTTCAGAATACTTTTCGGGATCCCAACGAGGGATCAATTGAACTGCATATATCGCACCTGGCGCAGTTAGGACTTTGAGTGGAATTTGACGGAGTCGGAAAGTTTCATCGACTGGGACACCCAGTGCTCTTTGAAAATGAAAGAAAAACAAAAGTCAGGCACAGTCATCCGGGAGCCAGACATCCCCTCGGCCTGAGCCTAAGAATTCCTTATATGTACTATAAGTACATCTTAAACCGCGAAAAAGGAGATTCCGGTTTTGAGTCCAGAGTCGGACCAACTGCACCCTTTTATACCTACACCTCTGGAGTATCTCAGACATTGGATACCTTACATACGATTCCTTAAACCCTTTAAAGAATATCAAGAACTTTGGTATGAAGTACCAGTTATCACTCATCCAGGGATATTAGAGCAATTAGCCTACCTGGAAAGTATCACCATGGCTGAGATACCTCAAGATCCAAAAAAGAGAATCACGGCGGGAGAACCTATGGACACCCAGCCTGATACAACGGATAAGACCGATGATTTAGCTATATGGTGTCCCTCCCCGTCAATACCTCATGAACCCACATTTCGGAGAGGAAATATACCCTCTCACTGATCCACCAGTGTCGCAAGTACACATCGGATATCAAGGGCCCCCACGCCTAAACCAGGAGGAGACCGTGCCGCAAACTTAGCAAGGTTGGCTGCCCATCTTGGGATAACCTAGGGTCGAATAAGGCAGGATATAGATACCTCACTCGACCAATCCAATATCGCCTTCAAACATTTGAAAGGTGTAACCGGTACTGGTTACTGGTTTAGGATTTTCATGTACCAGTTGATATTGTTTGAGTTTTGAATATGTTTCAGGAAACGAGGTGTGCCTCTAGCCTGATAGTATAGGGTTTGATACTTTATATGTTTTATGTTTGGTTTCGAGTATCGGTTTGATACTCTATATGTTTTATGTTTGGTTTCGAGTATCGGTTTGATACTCTATATGTTTTATGTTTGGTTTCAAGGCTGCCATTTTGGAGTCTATTATGTTATGAGAACAAGGCTCTCGGTAGCCTAGGAAGAGTATTTAAGAACTGCTATTCCTCTCGTTAGAAGGAGCAGACTTCGGCAGACAGAGTTTTCAATATACTTGGTTGAACAGTTACTCTCTTCAGTTCGCTTCAAGAATCTTTAGTTCGAGACCTACCAAACATCTCGGAGACTTCAGTAGTTGCGATACAGTAAGAAGTCTATTCAACAACATTGGCCAAAAAAGCCTCCGGACTTTGATTCGCTAGTTACCACCTTAGTACAGAACAAAGTCCGTTAACCCTACGATTACCGCATCTCCCGAGAGGCGGTTACAAAAGGGGCTACCCAAGACAATATCTTAAAACTAATTAAAGTGCAACAGCAAATAGCCGAAGGACAAGATGTCCGCGATAATGATATTGCAATCTTCTTGATGCAGCTGGCAGGCGTGGAAAGCGAAGTTAAGGGTATCCAAGAGGAAATGATACGGGAAGTGGCAAGGAAAATAGATGCTCAAGATAAGCGTCAACAGGAACATGAGGAGGTAACCACGAGGTTACACGGAATCCTTGGGGAAGAAAGCAAAGCGGCATTAGCCTGAGATCAGACTTTGGAACAAATGGTCCTCAATCTAGGGGCGGAATTCGTAGAATTCTGCACCCAAGGCACCACGCATGAAAGGGAGGTCAACCGTACCCTAGGACAGATGCGTTTAGATCAGACTACGCGCCAGGCAGAGATCTGCCGATCTCAGGACTAGCAGCAGCAGCAAAATACCGGGACTAACAATACCCTGAAGGTATTGACATAGTCGATAAACAGGATGTTGGCTGCCACACCAAGTCCCGAAGCTGCAGGACCCGCACCCTTACCCGCAGTCCAAGAAACTGACGACGAGGAGTACTATGCTCCACCTAGACGCAGGGACAAGGGAAAAGGCTGGGAAGCCACTAAGGCATCCCTCTCAGATGCCCAGGGAGGTAAACCTGGAGATCCTGGTGAGGATGATGACGATGATGATGAGAGGAAAAGAAGGAGAGGAAGTCCTAGCTGAAGAAGGTAAGGACAGACACCAGAACAGTCTGCTATGGCAGAAACACTTGCCCACGCGATGGCGCTGAATATTAAGCGACCATCAGAGCCACCCCCATTCTTTGAGGATAAACTCGCTCAAGACATATATGTCTGGATCCTTTAATGCATCGACTATTTTGAGTGGAATCCACAAATCGGGGACGATGCCCGGGAACGAGTCATATATACACTCCGTCATACAAAAGGACAGATTGTCCTTCCTTATACTATATGGTATGAGAAGGCTGTGGATGGACTTCAAGGGGAAACCCAGCAGCTAGAGCTGGCGACATGGACCCGCTTTGAACATGATATGATCAAGCGATTCGCCCCAGTAGAAGCCGAAAGACTAGCCCTTCGAGCAATGAAACTAGTCACGTACAACGGCAGTATTGAACGCTATNACTAGCCCTTCGAGCAATGAAACTAGTCACGTACAACGGCAGTATTGAACGCTATCTGACAGTCATGCACAACCATAACATTCGTGCACGCATGACTGCGGAGTCCTGGAGACAGGAAGTCGAAGATAAACTTCCTGAACAAATTGTCCGCAGGTTATCGGCCCTGCAATATACGATGGATCAAGAATGGGAAGGGGCACTCAGGCTATGCGGACGGTCAGAAGAAGGACTGCTTACCAGAAAGAAAATTGGGCGAGACCAATCGTCGAAGCCTAAAATAGTCCAAGAGGTCAAAAGAGAAGACCGACAGGACTCTAAAACAAAGCGACAACGGGATACTAAAACATATGTCAAGGGAGGTGGAGTCCCACCCCGAAAGCGAAAAAGGAACAATGAACCAGAGAAAACCAGGAAAAGGTTGAGAGGTGCGATAAAGACCACCCACACAAACTTTACCCAGGCCCATACCGGTATCACGCAGAGTGTAATAGACACTCGAAGGCGTGATGGAGATTGTACACGTTGTAGAAAGAAAAACCACACCTATCAAACGTGTAGGGGAGATGCCCATATATCGGCGGCAATGGTCAGCTCAAGACCGATAAAAATGGGGATTCAATGAGCAAGATCGGCTATTGTAAAGCCTAAATTTGCTCACAAGGTCGCAACTGTCCAGAACCCAGCACGAGTCAATAAAATCTGCGAACTGGCGGACGACGAGGAACTGACCTAGGTCAGTTTATTGGCAGCAATGGCGACGGCGTTTGGGTATTCAGTATCCTAATGGAACTGGAATCAAAATGGTAACCCCCGTTGGCTGGGGTGTATTGGGTACCGACCACGACGGGGAGCGGGTAGTCCGTGTGCAACTACGGGAGTCGAAACTCAAAATGATCAAAGCGGCGCAAAGCAAGTCTCTTCTTTCAGGATCAACGCAAGTAGGCTCTTAGTGAAGGGACCCCACGAAGGACTTACGAGCTCGAAAACAAGAATCAATATATGGAGAGTCTTGATCGAAAGAGAGGATAGTTAACATGCCTACACGGCCCTGGAGTAAACAGTACGAAGTTCCTCGAGTCACCTGGTGGTTACCTGCTACCCGTGTGCAAGCAAGCTACTATACCGAAGAGGTTGGCACATAGCAATGCAAGATCTACCTGATAACAATACACGACAGAAGGACAACCGACGCGGGCCGTTCCACCTACCACAAGAGTCTGAGTCGTATTATACGTACGTACCATCTTGCCTTCTGGCCAGAGTGTGGGATAGGGATGTACCGCTTTGGTGCGCAAGGCCCCTCTGAGGGAGCTGGATGGATAGCCGATGTCCTAAGGGAAAGGACCTAGTGAAAGCGGGAACCCCACACCAGGGGAATATAATGGCTAATAACCACCCAAAATTCTGCTATGAGCCTAGGTTTAGTGTGTCGGGAGAAGGCATCCAGCCTGAAAACTGGTCGTGCGCATTAGCGTATTGGTGAAACGCCGCTTAGTATGTAGACCCAGATTGTTAGAGCTAAAGAGTTACTAGTTTGTCTGAGGAGACCTCAACGGTCGAAACTACGCGGGCGTAGTAACAAACATCTTGTTACCTACACCCAATACCAGCAATGCCTAAATGAAAGAACTAAGGAAATCTTATCCGCGCTAAGCGCATGGAGTTAGAAGCTCCAAAACCAAAACGATACAACTATCCGGAGGGGATCGCTTACCTCCATATACACGATAAGCGATACAAAGTTAAAGTCTTGTTAGACTCGGGATCCAACGTGTTCCTTATCAACAAGGACCTAGTTGAAGACCTTCATGTTCCAACAGTGGAACGCGGTAATGCAGTTGATATCTTAGGCTTTGACGGATCGTCAGCAGCCTCAGGAGAGAAGTGTTACACTCTCCCTATTAAATTTGAAATAGGAAAAAACCGACACATCTCTGAAGTGTCCTGTCAAGTAGCTAAGGCAGGTCACTATGGAATGAGAATTCCGTTTGGTTGGTGGCATCATGAACACCCAGTGTCTCACATAGAAGATGCAGAAAAGTGGACTTTCTCCGCAAAATGTTGCGAAAACTGTGTGGAGGAAGATGAAGGAATAGCGGATATATTCGAGTATGATGAATCCGTTGCTTGGGATCCTAATGCCTATCGTATCAGAAGAATCGGAGCCATCGAAAATATGGTAGATCTCGAATCATTACCGCAAGAATACTGGAATTACAAACATTTGTTGGAAGCCCAGATGGCAGAAAAATTAGCCCCTAGACGAACATTCGATCACGAAATTAAGTTGATTCCAGGATCAACTCCCCCCTGGGGGCTAATATATCCACTATCCGAAAAACTGCTTAAGGCATTACGGGAATACCTGGAAACGATGATCAAAGAAGGAAAAATCACGCGGAGTCAATCACCAGCAGAAGCACCAATATTATTCGTACCTAAGCCAGATGGCAGACTACGTTTGGTTGTGGATTATCGAAATCTAAATAAGATTACTATCCTCAATAAACATCCCGTTCCACTAATGTCCGAACTCAGAGATAGAGTAGCCGGCGCAAAGATCTTCACCAAGTTAGACCTTAAGGATGGCTACCACTTGATTAGGATAAAAGAAGGAGATGAATGGAAAACGGCATTCTATACAAGATACGGACATTACGAATATAAGGTGATGCCTTTTGGGTTCGTCAACGCTCCGGCAACATTCTAAGATATTATGAACCAAGTTCTACAGGAATACCTTGACATTGGAGTCGTATATTACCTTGATGACATTCTCATTTATTCAAAAAATGAGAAGGAATATATTAAAGCTGTTAAAACAGTTTTACAAAGTCTATCGGACTTTCAATTAGCGGTATTGCTAAAAAAAGCGACTTTCCATGCCATGGAGGTAGAATTCCTCGCCTATATGGTGGCGGTCGATGGGGTATCTATGAGCACCCGAAAAGTGGAATCCATAATAGTCTGGAAAGCACCTAAGTAGGTTAGAAATGTACAAGTCTTTATGGGGTTTGCTAACTTCTACTGACAATTTATAAAAAACTTCTCAGCTACTTGCAAACCGATAACTGAGACATTACAAGAAAATCTAGAGACTTTTTAAATGGGGAATGGAACAAGACACTGCTTTCGAAGAACTAAAGCACCGATTCAGCACAGCTCCATACTCCACCACCTTTTCCCAGAAAGAGAAACGGTAGTAGAAACGGACGCTAGCAATTTTGCACTCAGCTGCGTCCTTTCACAATACTTTGAGAAAAGGTTACACCCAGTAGCTTTCCATTCCAGAAAATTAAATTCGGCGGAGCGCAATTATGAGATTCATGATAAAGAACTTCTCACAATCCTCGAAGCGTTTAAGGAATAGAGACACTACTTAAGCGGAACGGAAATACCGATTACAGTCTTTACCGACCATCAAAACCTACAATACTTCCTCACATCCTAAGTCTGCAGCGGCCGTCAAATTCGATGGGCTAAGAAATTGGTAGAATACAATTTCCGTATTGTATACTGACCAGGCACGAAGGGCGGAAAGCCTGATGCATTAAGCAGACGGCCAGAGTACCATCCTGAGGAGGGAGCTACGCATCGCGAATAGAAAATTTTGAAAGAAGAAAATTTGTTAGTATCACTAGTAGCGAGGGTAGGCGAGAAAGGAGAAGACTGGGATGGGGATAAAGATTTAGATTTGGAACCTCAAAGAGGTGGAAAGGAACCCGTAATTAGGGTCAAGAGATTGAGCAAAAAGGCATACTTGCCAACAAAGGGCACAAGAATGGTGGCAGGACATGACCTATACGCCATAGAGGATGACATTATCCCGAAATATGGACAAGGATTAATAAGGACGGGTATAGCTGTGGGGCTACCCGAAGGAACTTATGGAAGAGTTGCTCCCAGAAGTGGATTAGCGGTCTGAAGCGGAATCTCTACCGGCACAGGAGTAATCGATGCCGATTACACCGGCGAACTCAAAGTCGTACTTTTCAACCATAAGGATGTGGAGTGCCAAATAAGAATGGGCGATGGCATAACTCAACTAGTGGTAGAAAAGGTCAACACCTCTGATTTGATGGAAGTCGACGACTTAGAAGAAACGGAGCGAGGAACTGCGGGATTCGGAAGCACCGATATAGCGACAAGATCTTTGATAGTCAAGGAACAGGAACCTAGCATCAGCTACCTACAGGCATCGGCTAAAGACAACGCACATTGGTACGATATTTCAGAAGTACCCAAAAAAGTTCTAATGTCAAATGCTATTATCCTACAGAAAGGTATGAAGCAGTTTGACCCTGAATTCTTAAACGAGATACAGGCAGCTATCGGGACAGATGCAGTATGGAGGCAACGAAGGGAAGAACTCATTAGGTTACAAGACAAAGGGAAGGATTTTCCCAAAGACTGGACCATAACCAAGGATCTACTATATTATAAGCAAAGACTATTTGTACCAGATAGTCAGGCGCTATATACTAAGATTGCAGAAAGATATCACAATTCAAAGGTTGCAGGACATTTCGGACAAGAAAAGACTTTGGAAATAATCATAAGAGACTTTTACTGGAAAGGACTTACGGCATGGGTCAATGATTACGTACGATCCTGCGATGAATGCCAACATAACAAATCGCCTAGACACTCGAAGTACGGACTATTGCAGCCCTTGCAAATACCCTACGCAGCATGGGCGTCCATCTCAGTGGCCTTCATCACACAGCTACTAGAGTCGCAAGGATGCACTCAAATAATGGTAGTAGTCGATCGGTTCACAAAGATGGCACATTCCATCGGACTACAAATGACGGCTACGGCCAAGAATGTCGCAAGGGCATTCCAGAAAGAAGTCTGGAGGTTGCACGGCGTACCAACTGAAATCGTCTCAAACATGGACTTAAAATTCGCAGGAGAATTCTGGTAATCACTGTGTAAAGCGTGGGAAATTAAGCGAAGAATGTCGATGGCATACCACCCTCAAACTGACAGACAAACAGAATGAACCAACCAAGTGCTGGAAGGTTACCTTCGAAGTTTTGTCAACTATGATCAGGATGACTGGTATCAGCTATTACCTTTAGCTGAACATGCCTATAACAACTCCGCAACCAACGCGTATGGGATGTCACCATTCTATGCAAACTACGGATTCCATCCACAGACTGAGTGGATGAAGGAGCAAGAAGCTCAAAATCCAGGAGCAACACTCTATGCGAACTGGATCAAGAGTATATATGAACAAGCAAGGGGGTCACTAGAAAAGACACGGGAAGGAATGTCGAAATATTATGACCGGAAAGCTCGACAACAGCTGGACTTTAAGATCGGGGACAAAGTAATGTTAAATGCAAAGAACATTCATACCCGACGGAAATCAAAGAAGATAAGTCCCCAGCTGTACGGTCATTTTCAAATCATGGAAAAGCGCGGATCACGAGCCTTCAAGCTCAACATGTCCGATCGATGGAACATTCACCCTGTATTCCATCTCGCACTACTGGAACCTTATCGCGAATCAGTTCATAACGATCGCCAACAACCTCCTAGAGAGCCGGGAGACATTAACGGTGATCTGCAATGGGAGGTCAAAAAAAGTAGTAAGAAGCAAGATTCGTTCTTACAGGAAACGAGTGCGTGGCCGCTATCAAGAGAAGTGGGAACTGTGTTACTTCATTAAATGGCAAGGGTGTTCAGAAGATGAGAACACATGAGAGCCTGCTACCGGTATGGAAAATGCGGAGGAAGTTGTGGAAAATTTTCATAATAAAAATCCGGACATGCCAGGAAGTGCAGAAGTAAGATAGTGAGGAAAGGGTTTTCCTACCGTGGCCAAGTAAATGCGGGAGGTTTTTCACCCTGACCACACTGAGTCTTGAAATGTATTTAGAAGAAAAATTGTAAAAGTTTATAAAGGCATGCGAGGCGAAGCCTGGTAGGAGGGAGCTCATGTTAGGTATATGGAAATCCGAGACATGTGCACAGACCCAGAGTAGGGTAACTGTGCACAAGACCTTCAATTTACCGTAGCCAACACCCCCCTCCAGCCCCCTTATGGGGCCCGCACATCATTAGCGAGATTTCGAGAGTTGCGTCCTATAACTAAAATGTCACATTAATGGAGCCCATTTCATAAGACCATATACGTCGCCGCCATCCATTTGACCGCATGCTTTTCGCAGTATATATGAAAGGGGACCCTTGGCGACATCTGGGAAGTAGAACGGAGGAAATCCGTGGGAGGTGCATTGAGATAGTAGGCTTCAAGGTTAGGCTTTCTAACTATGGGCTGAAGGTGATGGGACGTTTTCGGCGAAATACTCTAAGAGGATATCCTAGTAGTGGAAGCTACTAAAGGTATACCGAATCCACCCATATCCTTCTGAGATCAGCTGTAGGTTGGTTGGTCCTAGTAATAGGACCCCTCTACAGAGGCCGGCGGACCAAGGGGAAGCACGCTCAGAAAGCAAGACCTAGATAAGTCGGAGACCCTTAAGATGCTGACATATTGGGCTCAGACTTGCGATTGACACTAGGTGAACCGGCATGAACTTGATCACTTCATGACTGAAGAGACTACTGGAACGATAGTCAACAAGACTAAAGTAATATAATAGTCTATACGGACATCTAAGTTAGAGGCCGCTGTTTGGTATTACAAACAGCGCAGTCATCTAAATGGAGGAATACTATTCCGAGTCTGTGAAAGGGTGTGATAAGTTTCAGGGTCAAACGGTGCTCGCACTTATAAGATTCTGGACGTTTGCGCATTAAAGCCAGAGTGGTACTTCGGAAGCATAGTAGTTACAAGTAGTCTGCGAACACTCAGACACGGGATATAAATATCGCAGTGCCTCCCGAGCTTTACAGACATTATCAAGCAACGGAGAAGAGATCTTATCAATATAAAATTGTTTACCTCATAAATCTTTACTTACTTTTACTTTATCGAGACGAGCCTTTCTTGACAAATTCTCTGAACAAAGATTTTGTCCTACGTCCCTGAGTTATACTAGAGATAGGCGTCCGCCTAACAATCAGGCATAATGTCAATAAACCTATTCTAATCATTAGACTCCAAGTTGTCACCCTTTTTCTGCTATTATGTATATGGAAATTGAGATTCATGCACAGACCTCTCAGTATGGTAACTGCATACAGATCCTCGAATTTCTTGGGAGCCAACACTTACCTCTGGCCCCCTTATCGGGCCCATACATCATTAGTCAGATTTTGATACTCACATCTTATAACTAAAATGTCATATTAATAAAGACTACTTCATAATACTATATATGTCACTGCCATTTGTCCAACCACATACCATTCGCGAAATATATTAGAGGAGACCTCTGGTAATATCTGGGAAGTGGAATGGAAGATATCTGTTAGGAAGGCATTGTAGTAGTAGACTTCTAGGTTAGGCTTCCTGACTATGGAGCAAAGGTGACGGGACATTTTTGGCAAAATACTCGCAGAGGATATACCAAATCTATTCATACCCTTCTGAAATTATCTGTAGGTTGGTTGGTCCTAATACTAGGACTCTGCTGTAAAGGTAGTATTAGGCATATGAACATCTGAGACAAAAAAAGTGTACAGACCTTAGAGTAGGATATGTGCACAAAGACCCTTGATTTACTGAAGCCAAACACCCACCTGCGGCCTCCTTATGGGGCCTGCAGATCATTTGCGAGATTTCAATAGTTGCGTCATATCACTAAAAGGTTACACCAATGAAGCCCACTTCAGAATACCATATATGTCGTGGCCGTTCATCCAACTGCATGCTGCGCGCAGAATATCTCAGAGGGGACCTTTGGTGACATCTGGGAGGTAGAATAGAAGAGGTCCGTGGAAGGAGCATTGAGATAGTAGGCTTCAAAGTTAGGCTTCTAAAACTATGGACCAATGTAACAGAACGTTTTCGGCAAAATACTCTAAGAGAATGTTCCAGTAGTGGAGAGCATTAAGGATATACCAAAACCACCCATACTCTTCTGAGATCAGCTGTAGGTTGGTTCATCTTAGTAAGAGGATTCCTCTGCAGAGGCTAACGGACCAAGGAGAAGCACAGGCAGAAAGGAAAACCTATATAAGTCGGAGACCTTTAAGAGGCTGACACATTAGGCTCAGACTTGAGATTGGCACTAGGTAGCCCAGCATGAAACTGATCAATTTATGACTGAAGAGACTACTGGAATGATAGTTAACAAGACTAAAGTAATATAATACTCTATATGGATAACTAAGTTAGAGACCACTTATTGGTATAACAAATAGCACAGTCATCTCAAGGGAGGAATACAATTCCGTAACCATGAAAGAGTGTGAGAAGTTTCAGGGTCAAACAGTGCTCATACTTATAAGATTCTGGACGTTTGTGTATTAAATTCAGAGTGGTACTTAAGAGACAAAGTAGATAGAAGTAGTCCGCGAATACGTAGACATGAGATACAAATATCGAAGTGCCTCCCGAGCTTTATAGATATCATGAAGCAACAGAGAAGAGATCTTATCAATATAATATTGTTTCAAACTTTAAATCTTTGCTTTACCTAGTTTATCGAGATGAGCCTTCCTCGATAGATTCTCCGATTAAAGATTTAGCCTATGTCCCTCAGTTAAACTAGAGTTCAGCATCCGCCTAACAGTATATTGATAGTTATCCTGTTACTAAGACTCACTATATGAACTACGAGTTCACTTCAAACTCCACCTCCAGCTCTCGCTTCGATTATATTTTCGAAGCACCTCACTGTCCCATTAACATTCATACATTTGCAGAAATATTTGAAACTGAGCTGTTCGAAATTGAAGATATCGAGATTATACAAGAACCCTTGTAGTTTACAATACCTTTCAGGATCCCAATATAGAATCAACTCAATTGCATGTATCGTACCTGGCACAGTTTGAACATTTAGTAGAGTTCAAGCAAGTTGGAAGAACTCATCGATTGGAGTACCCAGTACTCTATCAAATGACAAATAGACACATTTAGTCAGAAACAGACCAGTCCTTTGGCGTGGGCCTAGAAACTCATATATGTACTACAGGTACATTTTAAACTTTCAGAAAAAGGAAACCCATGTTATAAACTCAGAATAGGATTGGCCTAATCCTTCTATACTATTTCCAAAAGCATACCTGTTGTGCCACCTACGATTCATCAAACTCCTCAAATCCTTTAGCGGAGATCAAGAATATTGGCATGAGGTATGAGATCCAGAATGCAATGACACAATGTTAGGGTTAAAGCTATCAGATAAACTCCACAACAGAATGGCAATGGTACTACAGCATCTTATGAGGAGAATAACGGGAGGAGAACCCTTGGATATCTAGCCAGATGAATCAGCAACAGATGACTCAGTACAATGGAGTCAATCTCCAGCAATACCAGTTGATCTTCGATTTCATTAAGGAGTCATACCTTCTTCTCCACATTCTTCTGGCGTATCTAAAGTACAGGGACAAAAGGGATTGTCCGGCACAGCAACGGCAACCCCACAACCATAATAAATTTACTATCTATGTAACAACAACTACTTAAAATGAACTGAAAATTTGAATTGACATCCATTAAATATAACAAAACTCCTATGTGAAATTGTAAAGAAAAAAAATCAATACTTTGTATACCATCCCTTTGCATCTAAAACAGCAGCCACTCTCCTAGGCATTGACTCCCATAGCTTTTCCAAGAAATCTGCTTCAATATCCTGGGTCCAAACTATATCAAGAGCTTCTGCTAGATGTCTTCTAATAGTATCTGGACCCCCCTTAGTCTTGTGAATGTTAGGAAAGTGCTGGTGCAGCTTTTCCTTTACCCTTTTCCAACAGTGCTCAATAGGATTGAGGTCTGGGGAATTGGGTGGCCATTCCATAACCTGTATATGGTTTTCTGCAAACCAAGCCATAGTATCTCTTGCAGTATGTATCCTTGCACCATCTTGCTGAAATATAGGATCTCCAACTGTGTCCTCCACCTCCTGCCAGACATCAACTAAACCATCCTCCAAAACTCCAATATACACAAATCTATCCACACTTCTGTCAAAAGTTGAGATCAGAGGACCCTTATTTTTACCCCAAATGCAAGCCCAGACCATCAGCCTTATCCCAGGTCCTTTTGTAACTCCTTGAATGCAGTCCTTATACCACTTTTCCTCAGGTGTTCTGAAGACCCAAATTCTCTTAGGATCTTTGGACCTTTCAACCATGCATTCATCACTAAAGATGATTCCCTCAAAGTCCTCCTTTGTCCAATTCTTATACTCCTTTGCCCAGGCTAATTTCTTGATAGCATGCTCATCCTTCAAAAATGCTCTTTTCCTTGCTCTCCACTTCTTTATGTTGACTGAAGCCAATGCTCTCTTGACTGTCTTAACAGAGGCATAGGGTGCAACATTATTGTGCAATTCTGATAATGGCTGATGGCATGCCTTCTTGGACTCTCTGGCTAGGCGGTGGCAGGTTCTGGTATCGATAATTTTGGGTCTTCCAGTAAATGGAAGGTTTTTTCCATAACCTCTCTTTTGATACCGTTTGTAAAAACTTTTAACTGTGCTCTGGGAGCGATGTAAAAGCTGTCCAATCTCAGAAAATGCAATATTTTTCTCCCTTAGGGCAACAATTTGCCCTTTCTCAAAGTCTGTGAGGTAACCTGTCTTTTGTGAAGGCATGGTTGTTGAGGGGTGGTTGATTGAGGGGGTGTTGTTTTTTGAGGTGTTGCTTGGTAACAACTGATCGGACGATCCCTTTTGTCCTAGTACTTTAGTATACACCTTATATCAAGATCAGGAACCCCTAAACCTTCAAAGGAGTACAAGGCCAACTTAAAAGATTTAGTAAAGTGCTTAGAGATAACTCTCGCATGAATTCGTCACAGTTTTGATACTTCCATCGATTCTGCCAATGTTTCCTTCAACAGACTCGCAGGTGCAACTCAAGAGAATGTATTTAAGTTGATAGAAGTACAGCGGAAATTGGAATAAGGGCAAGACTTCCATGTCAATGAGATAGCAATCTTAGTAATACAGTTGACCGCAGTAGAATCAGAGGTAAAAGACATACAAGTGGTGATAATCCACGATGTAACAACCAAACTGGCTGAACAAGATCAGCAGCAGTAAGTCCATGAAGAGGTAACTACCCAGCTACGTAGTAGTCTAGATCAGCAGGGACATGAAGCTCTTGCATGAGACTAAACTCTGGGAAAAGTGGTTTCAGAACTCCGCAATGAGTTCAATCTCTTTCGAGATCAAACAGTGGAGCCAGATAAAGGCTTCATAGTGCCATTACTAGATATACACAATGCTAGAAAAGAGCAACGAATGAGCATCTGAAAGTTGCAAAAGACGGGAACTAAAATGGCCAAATACACCTTAAACTCTATCATAATCTTGGTAAAGGCCATAAATGACTTTATAGATAGGACGAAGGAACCAACAAGACCAAATCTCATTCTACTACCTTGAGTTCCAGAAGAGGCAAATGACGATGACTACTATTCTCTACCTACGTGAAGGGAAAAGGGGAAAGGCAAAGAAGCCGCTGATGCATTCCTTTCAGGGGTACAAGGAGGTGACCCCGAGGATCCAGACAATGATGATGATGATAGTGAGGATAGAGGAAGGAGAATGGTTAGTCCTAGCCATGGTCGGTGAGGACAAATACCAGAACAGTCTGGTATGGCAGAAACTCTTGCCAAAGCGATAGTGCTAAACATTAAGCGACTATCAGAACTGCCCCCATTCTTTGAGGCCAAATCCACTCAAAACATATATGTCTGGATTATACAGTGCACTGACAATTTCGAAAGAAACCCACAAATCTAGGACAATGCTTGCGAGTAAGTTATTTACACCCTCAACAGTACCAATAGAGACATAATCCTTCCTTATACTATTTGGTACACGAAGGCTATGGATGGACTTCAGGGGAAAGCCCAACAGTCAAAACTGACAATATGGACACATTTTGAATATGATATAATCAAACGTTTTGCTGTGGTAAAAGCAGAAAGGCAAGCACTTTGAGATATAAAGCTGGTAAGGTACGAGGGAAGTATTGAGCTATTTCTGACATTCATGCACAATCTAAACATTAGAGTAAAGATGATGGAAGAGTCCTGGAGGGCGGAAGTCGAAAACAAACTTTCTAAACAAATCATTCCCTGGTTGTCGGTATTCAACTACGACACAGATCAAGAATGGGAAGAAACGCTTAGTGCATGTACTCTATCAGAGGAAGCACTTCTCGCCAGAGAAAAGCTTGCAAGAGACCAACCACCCAAGGTGAAAATAGTCTCCAAAGTCAAAAGAGGAGACCGATGGGACTCTAAACTAAAGGGACAAAGGACCAACAAACCTTATGTCAAGGGAGGTAGAGCCCCACCACGAAAGCGAAAATGGGAGGATGAGCTAGACCAGCCAAAAAGGAAGTTAGGAGGCGTCGCTAAAACAACCCACACCAACTTCGACCAGACCTATACTGGAATCCTACAAAGTGTTATAGACACTCACAGGGCAGAAAAGAATTGTACACATTGTAGGAAGAAAAATCACACGTACCAAATATGTTGGGGAGATGCTCATATATTGGAGGCAACAGTCAGTTCAAGAGCGATAAAAATGGAAAATTACTGTGGAAGGTTGGCTATTGTAGAGTCTAAATTAGGAGGAAGAGTCACGACTGTCCAGCAACCACCCCAAATGAATAGGAACTGGGAACTGGAGGACAACGAAGAACTGACCAAGGGCAGTTCACAGTCACCAACGGCGATGGCATTTGGATAGTCAGTATCCATTGGAACTGGAATCGAAAATGGGAACCTCCTTTGGCTGGGATGTAGTGGGTACCGACTACGATGGGAATCGGGTAGTCCATGTACAACTATGTGAGTCGAAACTCAAAATGATCAAAGCAGGACAAAGCAAGTCTCTCCTTTCAAGATCAAAGCAAGTAGGATGCAAGTGAAGAGACCCCATGAGGGACTTGCGATCTCAAATACTGGAAATCAATATATGGAAAGTCTTGACTGTAAGAGAGGATAGTGAACATACCCACACAACCGGAGAGCCAACAGTACAAAGTTCCTTAGGTCACCTGATGGCCACTCGCTACTCGCGTGCAAGCAAGTTACTATGTCAAATAAGTTAGGACATAGCAATGCAAGATCTACTTGATAACAATACCAATAGGAGGACAACCGATGTAGGCTGTTCCAATTACTATACGAGTCTGGATTATATTATACATATTTACTGTCTTGCCTTCTGGCCAGAGTGTGGGGCAGAAATGTACTGCTTTGGTGTGCAAGGCCCCTCTGAGGTAGTTGGATGGATAACTGAAATCCTAAGGGAAAGGATCGGTGAAAGCGGGAATCCCACACCTGGGAAGTAAAATGGCTAATAACCACCCGAAAATCTGCTATGAGCCTAGGTTTGGCGTATTAAGAGAAGGCATCCAGCCTGAAAACTGGTCATGCTCAATTGTGCAATGGGGAAACGCCACTTAGTATGTAGTCCCAGATAGTTAAAGCTAAAAATCACTAGTTTGTCTGTGGAAAACTCAATAGTCAAAACTATGCAGACGTAGTAACAAACATCTTGTTACCTACACCTAACACCAATGATGCCTAAATGCAAGAACCAGGAAAAACTAATCTACACTAAACGCATGGAATTAGGTGCTCCAAAACCAAAATGAGACAACTCTTTGGAGGGGATTGCTTACCTCCATATACACGATTATCGATATTAAGTTAAAGTCTTATTAGACTCCGGATCAAACATGTCCCTTATTAATACGGACCTAGTTGAAGACCTTCGCATTCCTATAGTTGAACACAGCAATGCAGTTGATATCTTAGGATTTGATAGCTCATCGGCAGCCTCAGGAGGGAAGTGTTACACTCTACCTATAAAATTGGAATGAGGTAAAAACTGATACATTTCTGAAGTGTCATATGAAGTGGCTAAAGCAGGTCATTATAGAATGATAATTCCTTTTGGTTGGTGGCATCGTAAACACCCAATGTCACACATAAAAGATGCAGAAGATTACACTTTTTTCACAAGGAGTTGTGAAAACTGTGTGGAAGAAGATGATGGAATAGAGGATATGTTTGAATACGATGAATCAGTCACTAGGAACCTGAACTCTTATCATATCGGACGGATCAGAACCATCGAAAACCCAGTGGAACTCCAATCACTACTAAAGGAATACTGGCATTACAAATATTTATTTGAAGTCCAAACACCAGAAAAACTAGCTCCATGATGAACCTTCAATCATGAGATTAAATTGATTTCAGGATCAACTTCCCTATGGGAATCAATATATCCACTATCCAAAAAATAACTTAAGGCTCTATGGGAATACTGGAAGACCATGATTAAGTAGAGAAAGATCACCCAAAATCAATCCCCCACAGGAGCCCCTATATTATTTGTACCCAAACCCAATAGAAGACTACGTCTAGTTGTGGATTATCAAAATCTAAATAAGATTACCATCCTCTACAAACATCTCCTTCCATTAATGTCCGAAATTCGAAATCGAGTAGCTGGTGCCAAGATCTTCATCAAGTTAGACCTTAAGGGCAGCTACCACTTGATTAAGATTAAGGAAAGAGATGAATGGAAAGCAGGTTTTCAAATGAGATATGGACACTGCGAATATAAAATTATGCTATTTGGATTAGTAAATGCTCTAGCGGCTTTCCAAGATATGATGAACCAAGTACTTAAGGAATACTTAGATGTGGGAGTGGTGGATTATCTTGACATTATCCTTATATACTCAAAGGACAAAAAAGAACATATCGAAGCTATCAAAAGGGTTTTACAATGTCTATCAAACTTTCAATTAGCGGTATCGCTAAAAAAGTTGACCTTCCATGTCAAAGAAGTGAAATTCCTAGGCAATATAGTGGCGGTCGATGGGGTGTCTATGAGTACCTGTAAGGTGGAATCCATAATGGTTTGGAAACTACCTAAGTCAGTTAGAGATGTCCAGGTCATTATTAAATTCGCTAACATCTACCCATAATTTATTAAAAACTTCTCGGCTATTTGTAAACCCATAACTGAAACATTACAAGGAAATTCAAAGAATTTTAAAAGGGGAATTGAGCAGGATACAGGTTTTGAAGAGTTAAAGCACTACTTCACCACAGACTCCATACTCTCCTACTTATTCTCAAAAAAGGAAATTGTTATAGAAATTGACGCTAGCGATTTTCACACTTAGTTGTGTCCTTTCTAAATACTTTGAGAAAAACCTACATCCAGTAGCGTTCTATTCACGAAAATTGAACTCAGCAGAAAGCAATTACAAGATTTATAATAAGGAACTTCACGCCATCCTCATAGCATTCAAAGGATGGGGACACTACTAGATCGGGACGTAAAAACCGATTACAGTCATTACCGACTATCAAAACCTACAATACTTTCTCATCTCAAAAGTCTGGAGTGGCTATCAAATTCAATGGGCTGAGAAGTTAGTAGAATACAATTTTCGTATTGTATATCGACCAGGCACGAAGGGCAGAATGCCTGACATACTAAGCAAATGGCTGGAGTACTGTCCTAAGGAGGAAGTTACGCATCACGAACAAAAAGTTTTAAAACCAGAAGATTTCTTGGTATCGCTAGTAGTGAGAGTAGGCGATGAAGGAGAAGACTGGGATGGAAACAAGGATTTAGATTTAGAGCCTCGAAGAGGTGGAAAAGAACCCGTGATTAGGGTTAAGAGATTAAGCAACGTGGCATACTTGCCGACAAAAAACTCAAGAATGGTGGCAGGACATGATCTGTGCACCATAGAGGATGACAATGTCCCAAAATATGGACAAGGACTAATAAGGACTGGGAAAGCCATAGGGTCATCTGGAGGAACCTACAGAAGAATGGCTCCAAGAAGCAGGTAAACGGTTCGAAGTGGAATCTCCAGTGGAGCCAAAGAAATCAATGATGATTACACCAGTGAACTGAATATCGCACTATTGAACCATAAAGATATGGACTGCCAGATAAGAATGGGCGATCGTATAGCTCAACTAGTGGTAGAAATGATCAATACCTCAGACATGATAGAGGTAGACGACTTGGAAGAAATAGAACGCGGGACTCCAGGATTCGGAAGCTCTGATATAGTGACAAGATTCTTGATTGTCAAAGAACAGGAACCTAGCATCAGTTACCTGTAGGCTTTGGCTAAAGACAATGAACATTGGTACGACTTTTTAGAAGTACCAGAAAAAGTTCTAATGTCAAATGCCATTATCCTGCAAAAAGGTATGAAGCAGTTCAACCATGGATTCTTAAGCGAGAAACAGGCAGCTATCGAAATGGATAAAACTTGGAGGCAACAAAGGGAAGAACCTGTTAGGCTGTGAGACTAAGGAAAAGATTTCCTCAAGGATTAGACCTTAACCAACAATCTACTATATTATAAGTAAAGACTATTTGTACCAAATAGTCAGGCACTATACACCAAGATCGTGGAAGGATGTCACTATGCAAAGGTTGTAGGACATTTCAGACAAGAGCAAACCTTGGAAATCACTATGCTAGACATCTACTAGAAAGGAGTGGTGGAATAGATCAACGACAACGTACAATCCTGGGATGAAGGCCAACATAACAAATCGCCTAAATACACTAAGTACAGATTATTGCAACCACTGCACATACCTTACGCAGCATGGGCATCTATCTCAGTGGACTTTATTACACAACTACCAGAGTCGCAAGGATGTACTCAGATAATGGTAGTAGTTGATTGATTCACAAAAATGGCACTTTTCATTAAACTACAAACATCGGCTACTGTAAAAGATACTACAAATGCATTCCTGAAAGAAATCTAGAGGCTGCACGGCCTGCCAACTTATATCATTTCAGATATGGACTCAAAGTTCACCGGAGAATTCTGGAAATCTCTTTATCAAGCCCTTGAAATTAACCGAAGAATGTCAATTGCTTAACACCCCCTAACTGATGGACAAACGGAATGTACCAACCAAGTACTGGAATGATACCTGCAAAGTTTTGTCAACTCTGATCAGGATGACTGGTACCAGCTACTACCTCTAGTTGAACATGCATACAACAATCCGTTCTTGATAGTCCTTTGCTACAATACTTTCTCTTTCAGTACTGACCAGAAATACTAGTGCAGACTTCTAGTTAAAGCTGATTAGCTCTTCAGACATGCACTAATCCTTATCCACTATAAATGGTATGTTGTAGGCAATGATCATGGTATCATTCATGAGGTAAATGGGTAATCTATACAGACCTACATTTTGATGAATTGAAGTAGCATTCATGAGTACATCAATCGTCACCAAAAATTCTGTCAGTATTTTGATAATGTGTTCACCCATAGGCAGTTTGTGCCTACTAATTCTGGCAGTTCGTGAAAGGCTTTTTACAAGCCTTACAGTATATATAACCATAATATGCAAGAGCTATTTGGATCATTCTTACACCGGTAGACAATTCCAATTCCTTTTTCAACTTTCACCAACAAAGTGTTCTTCCCTCTCAACTACCTTGAATCCTGCCAATGAGTGTTTGAATATTATACTTGGTGAGCCAGCATGGATGGCCAAGTTGTACAGTGACTCTTTGGACACACAGTGCTTGGCTCTAATGCCCAACAGTTGATAGTGGAACACTAGTCATTCCTGCAATTTCTGTTTGCAATAAACCTGCCTCTAATAGCCCAAGTATTCTACCCCTTGTTGGAGTACTCCATTCAGTAGGATGTTGGCGTGGTGGAGTATTCATCTTTTCCCATCAGCAATGGGGTTGTTGTATGGTGAAGATTTTGCCGTTATTGCTCATCACTTTTGTCCCCAGCCTCCTACTCGTATGATACAAAACGCCAATTGAGTGGAACAGGGAGTATGACAGTACGATACAGAGTTCCATTCAGTAGATTCACAAAGTCGAAATATCACCGCACAAGCATTCGAGCAGCGCGCTGCAGATACACATGCATATTATAGACCCACACCACCCGTCCACCGTGTCCACTTTGGCAGTAGGCTGTATAGTACAGTACAAGTAACTTTTGTTAAGAAAACTGACCACTAAGGAAATCATTCAGCGGTCCATTAACCGTAGGAGTTGTATCCAATTGAACCACAAAAAAACCAAAGGAGAGGTTCACGGGTAGGCTAATCAGGTATGATACTAGTAAAAGCGTGCTTAATACCCATTGTTCTCTCGGTTGGCCGGAGATGACTAAGGTTGCCAGAGAGCGCGGGATTTCGACTCGGGCACGCGGCTGGACGGGCCATCGTGGGCTAACCAGTTATGACACCGTATGTGGTTGAGTAAATAAGTACCGGTATCACAACTTATAACTTATACAAAACAATCCGGAGTGAAAACAAGCAAACTCTACGACTATCTACCGGTACCATACCGACGATCATGTAACCCGACCTATTTTTAAGAAAACAAGCTTTTCCTGCTCCCCCCAGCCGATCGCATCGCGAATCCCTACATTTTAACCCCCCGGCATCTTGCCCACAGCAATCTATCATACGGCACAATACGATACGATAACCAGTAGATCCAACCCCCCCCCCATCGAGCTAGACCCACTAAAATGGGTGATTCTCACAGGCACTTACATCCTCATCACCTATCACAACCGGGGTTGAGGATTACAAAGTAATACTGCCACCGATCCCTGGGTTCAATTTGATACATTATGATAACGTTATTTTTATCTCTGCTGTTGGCCCCCGGATCGGTTGAGAAGGGTTTAGTTTATCCCCAGGTATCGCTAGCTAAAGGCAACTCTAGCTTCAAAAGGAGGATCGGCGGTGATTGCTCTATTACGTCGTAGTGGCTTTTGGGTAGGGATATCTATGGATGGGGGATTGGAATATCATACATGGGATATTATATGGCGGGGTTGGAAGTGTTCACGTTTGTTCGTTTAGTCTATTTGTGAGGAGAAAATATCGATCGGTGGAGGATATTCGCGTTGGATGGGATTGGGTGATTGTTGAGATGTTGGAGGTGGGGGGGGGAAGTGTAGCCGAGTAGAGGAGAAGGAGGTTGTTCTGGCCACCTGGAAACAAACTCGGCACCAGAATTGGGACAGCGTGGATGGTGTGATATCATACTCTGACCTTCCCAAATTTATTTTGGTCCTGCTGTGCGGACAGGTTGCGGGAGGGATAGAACCTATCCGCCCCGGTTCACGTTTGCGCTTTCGTTACTCTACTTTGTTCTCATCCCATGATACCGGTTCTGTTCTCATCGAAAAACACCTTCACACAGCAGCAAACTCAATCACATGAAATCCACAGACTCTCACTCGTCATACAAAAATTTCTCCCCCACAGTTGTTGGTCTCCGTGGCAGCTGAATCCCCGAGAATGAGTGACAGACAACAAACAAACAAACAAACATGCGAAAATGTTCGTCTCATACCACCCACTCTGATTGACTATAGTGTTTTGGACGCATATTCACAATAACACACGACGGGTATGGTGGACAATCGCGCTGGAGTAGGAGGTACAGTACTTTAGAAGCTTTTATGGTACATCCACGAAACCTGCACTATTACTATTACAAATTCCACGACGGTAGCTCCGAGTCGCCTGTAGTAACCCCCCCCTAATTCAAGAAAGCAGATGCATAAGGTATACTTGACAAACAATGACTCCATTTCAAGTTGATCTCCCACCGCTCCCCATCTTCCAGTAAGTAAAACCGTCCATCACCCGCAGGTGTACAAGAAAATAGCAATCCATAATGCCCGAATTTTATGCCTTCTCCCTTTTTTGAACAACATGACTTCTACGCACAGAATCCCCCCATGAACCGATGATGTTACAATGATATAGCAAACGTAGAATTGACAAAAAAAGAAAAGTTTGAAATCGGGTGTTATCAGGGGTTGCCCCCGTATCTCCCTTCGCTATATCCGCTCCCGGCAAACGGAGGCAGGGGGGGATGGGGAGGAGCAGGGTGGGCATAGGGAGGAACAAAGTGAGGTGGTTGCATGTGTCCTGGCTCTCTAGGACCCGGATCCGCGAACCGGTCCCTGAAGCCAGCATCCGGCCTGACACTTGCCTGTCTCCTTGGTGCATATTCCCCTTCGCCATAAGCCCTGGTTGGGTCAGGCCTCACGCTACCATGTCTAACTGAAGGCTCTCTACCATGAAAGTAGCTGTCCATACCATTGGAATACGGGCGGTCTTCGCGTCTCGGGCTAGCTCTACTAGCCTCCGGCCTGTATTCAACGCGACGCTCCAGATGGTCTTCTGGCCTTACACTGGCCCTAGAGGAGGAGGGATAATCTGCCCTATGCTCAGGGACATAGCCACCTGTCACTGATTGAGGTGGTGGCATCGATGGTCTTGCCGGAACATAGGAATAATCTCGGGTCCTATAACTTCTGTCATCAAACCCCCTGGGAATAACGCTGCTCTCAGGTCTCGGCGGGTACTCGTCAAAGCGCACAGGACGATAAGGATCATAATAACCCGCAGGCCTCTCACGAGGCGGCCCATAATAAGACGCATAATCTCCGGGGTACTCAGGACGATACATAGGAGGCTGGGGCGGCGGGTAAGGCCTGCCGTACATGTCGAGACGATGAGGAGATGGCGGTCTAGTCATTCTACTGGGTGGTCTGTACTCTGCCCGGGAGACTGGACGCGAATCTTTTGGATTGCGAACTCTAGAGGGCGAAACAGAGCGCGGCGAACGTTGAGAGTAGTTGACGGGCGACGCCGACCTTCTACCGGAGCGTGTAGGAAGACGCGAAGGGACCGCAGATGGCGCCGCGTATCTACGATCATACTCGTCATACGGTCTAGGAGCATGATAGTATTCTGCATCGTAAGGTGGATAGCGAGTATATGCAGCGGCAGGCGGTGGTGGGGGCGGAGGTAGATGATACCCAAAGGAATTGTACACATGATGGCCCACCGCGGGTGGATGTGGGTGGACCGTAGGTTGATAACCATAGCGCGGGGGTTGTGGGGGAATTGGGGGGTAGTCGTGACGCTGGCGTTCATCGTATGTGCCTGCAGAACCCCCCACCCTTGTGACACGCGAAGGGTGAACATCAGGGAATGGTGATCTTGGTTCCTGCTTGATAAGAGGAACTGGAGAAATTGGAGAGACGTTATCTCTACGAAGCTCTCTCTCTGGATTGCCTGCATATCTTGAATATGGAATTTCATCACCGTCATCCTCAATCTCAACAATGCCTCTTGGACCCTGCGATTCCACACGTGCCATGTTTGCTGGGCGAACAGGCTGAGGAGCAGCAGGAGATTTAAGATGGCTGGTGGCTGAGTATCGAGGGCTTGCAGGAGGCGAGTAAGGGCGTCCATGCGCAGGCGCCGGTTCGTAACCATCATTATTCACATCCAACGGGGTATTCGCACCCTTAGGCGATGGCACAGAGGGGGCCTGAGCTTTTGGAGGCTCATAAGCTGTATCAATAGCCAATCGCTGCGACGTTGATTCTTCGACCGTAGGAGTCTCCTTGTCCGAGCTGAATTGGCGTGGAGTGAAGGACTCTTTAGGAGGCCTACGGGAAGCTTCAACTACAGTTGGAAGAGTGCTCTCCACTGACCCACTCCACGTTTTCCTTGTCATATGCCTATCTTGATGCGTCTCAGGGTGCCCTGAACGGATAGCAGTTTCTGAGTTTTCATTGCCCTCGGCGACTGGCTTACTAGGAGCGGAATTAATCGAACGGATTGTTTCTTTGAAAGAAACGCCAGCTTTCTTCATAATAGACTCCAGTTGGTCAGAAAACACATCGGTACTCAGATCCCATAAGTTAATGTGTTCAACAGGCTCAGCACCCGCCCAAATCTTGGCTTCAATCTCAAGCTTTCGTTTTTGCAGTTCTTTTTCAATCTTTTCCCTCTTCAACCTTAACTCCGCCTTGACTAAAGTGTCAGATTTTGTCAAAAGGATATTGCTGATTTTAAAGTCTGTACACTGAGGAGCTTGTAGCCCTGGTGCCTGAGAGAGCTGAGCTCCATCAGATGAGGTGGAGGGATTTTTTTGTAGAAGCTGGGGAGTCGTTGCTTGAGAAGATCCCGGAAGATTTGCTGGTTTGAACCTAGGATGCATGCCATCGCGGATTTTATCGCGCAGTCGTATGATCTTGACATACTCGCGAAGGTCTTCTTCAGATTCCTGCAATGGGTCCGAGTTACCAGGCGCCGGTTTCAAAACATCTGTAGACATTGCGCGAATCTGCGACAGAGTGAAGTAATGTCTTCTGGCCGAGAAGATGATACGGATTAAGGATCTAGGAAAAACGGTGAGTGTGGGGAGCCGAAGCTCGAGTGAGTTGGGTGTGCGAGAGGGGGAGAGGAGAGAGGTTCGGAGGAAGAGGAAGGCAAGGGTGGAGAAAGTGACGGGTCATAAGCACGATCAGATAGAATTGAGGGCTTGGCCACTGGCGCCAAGCATTCTATTTGAGATAAGATGAGATGAGATAAGGAGCTGGCTGAAGCTGCCAACAGACCTTGTGATTTCTAGCCGAATACAGTATCATACTTGTGCCTGCTTGAATAACTCTCCTCATCCCCCTCACCCAACCAACAAATAAATTAAGAAGCCGAATTGGCCACATCTCCCAGTTCCCACCATGGCCGAGGATACTCAAGATAATCTGCCTGTGTTCTTTTTCGATATTGATAACTGTGTATGTGGGCACAATCATCTTGAAAATTGAGGTTTTGAATTAATCATTTACAGCTATATTCCAGGAGTAAACGGGTAAGAACTCTGTGCAGGGGGTTTTGAGCGAAGGTGCAGGCAATTGTATCTATGCTCATGCCTCTTTAGGTTCACGACATGATGAAGGATTTGATTAACAAATACTTCCGAGAGCAACTTCGTGGGGCTTTCTCAATTCTACATGTGCATGAAGCTAAGCTCACAATGGGTCTAGAATTGAACCAGGAGGATGCCAAAACTCTTCACGAAACCTATTACAAATCGTACGGCCTTGCTATTGAAGGTCTTGTTCTTCATCACAAGATAGACTCCCTCGAATACAATAGTAAAGTCGACGACGCACTCCCGCTAGACCAAGTTCTTCACTCGGATCCGCCGTTGAGAAAGTTGATTTCGGATATCGACAGGACAAAGGTGAGGCTTTGGCTATTCACCAATGCATATATCACACATGGAAAACGGGTAGTTAAGCTTTTGGGTATTGAAGATCTCTTTGATGGTAAGTAACACCTTGTGCCAGAATCCTCAACTACTGCGGCTACGCGTCGCTACTCGAGTGCTCGCATTCTTGCTGACAGATTTTAAGGGATAACATATTGTGACTACGCTCAAGAGATTTTGATATGCAAGCCCAAGATTGAGATGTTTGAGAAAGGTTTATTATACTCTAGAGAATCATGTGATCCAGAGATTTTGCTAACAGATTGTCTATAGCTATGAGGGAAGCCTCGATAACTGATCGGTCGAAATGTTACTTTGTGGGTAAGTTTTTGATCTCTGGTGCTTGGAGCTGAGTGTTATAATCTCGACGCTTACAGGTGTAAAAACCCAATTCAGATGATTCGACAATCAACTGTCAGGCCGCTGTCAACTTCGGGTGGGAAAACACCGTCCAGAAGCTGGAGCCCGATGATCCGGAGCCGTCGGTATCAGTTGCAAAGCACAATATTCGGAGTCTGGAGGAGCTTAGAGCTTTATATCCCGAATTTTTCAAACCGCCAAATTAGATATTTTTGGTTGCAAATGCCCCTGGTGGTGTTTCCTGTTGGAGGTGATTGGCTATAGAATAGTTCCGGTGTTTGGCCTTGCTATAAACAATTGAGCAGGCCGAGAAACTGAATGGAGTCCAGAATGAGATGCCATAGACTTATGTGCCTTTGGATATTACATATTGTTCAATAACCCCGGCCGCCACCGCAGCCTGTCCCTTACAAACCACGCTCGACTGGACTCCCTAGAAAGTTGTTGACAATCCAATAGTTCTTACCACCTTAAATCAGCTACCCATGCGAACATAAGAGATCACTCGCGGATTTGTTTTCGGAATTTAGCCTGTAGCGGATGGTCGAGGGTATTCCGGCAATTTTTGCAAACTATTAGGTAAGGGTGTTTTAAGTGTTTGATTGTACCCGAGTATCTCTCTCTCTCTCTATCAGTTGTAAAAGGATACGGAAACTTAAAGAGAGGGGTACTTGTCTAGCGTAGTACTCGATCGACGGAAATGGTTTCCATTTCTTTTCCCCTGAAGAACAGCACGCACCCAACCCAGCCCAACTCCCACTCTCTCAGCCCCCCTTGCTCCCTTCCACCCTCAACCCCCCCGCCAACCAACCAACCAACCACCCTCCCATGCCCAACCCATCGCCGCTGCCCACAACAAAAAAACGTCAGTGAAAGCCCTGGCATAGTGCGGATGTGGGGAAGGGGAGGGGGGGGGGGGTTGGGATTTCGTGATATTGATAGAGAAGAAAGGGCATGTAGTTGTCTTGGGGGAACAGGGTTGAGTGTGATGCCCGATCAATTGTTATGAGAGCCTCAGGTAACTTAAGGCGGGATATTATTATGACATTGTATTATGATATTTTTATGGGATGGCAGGGTGCTCCTGCCCTGATTTCATTCTTCGTATTTTCCGACGAGTATCATACTTACTCACAAGTCACACGCTCCCAGAATCATTAATATTATCAATTACCCCAATCACGTATTTCACAATTTTCAAAGTGTGGTAGAATGTATTATTTGGATCGCAAAAACCATATCATTTGTTTGTAAGCTCACGCACACGTACCGGCTCAAAAACAAGTGCCAAATATCAAACCGTAGAGCTCCCATGTCCCATTAGCATCCCCGTCTACGGGCCCACTCGACTCCTAGAGCCCTAGAGCCAGGTCAGGTCAGGTCAGATCATCACTTTTGTAACATTTAGATAAACTATAGAAGACAATAAAAGGGCAAAATGAAAACCATCGATAAAGAAGAAAGGGAGCTAAAAGAGAAAGGAAAAAAGTTATCATAAAAACCACCCAGAAAAGGCTATTTCCCAAACTCCATTCTCTTAACTACGAGAAACAAGTTAATTAGTGATACCAAATCATTTCTTCTCAAACATGGCCCTTCGGGCAGCAAACGCTGATCGGGACGAGTTGTCGACCGTGGGGGTATTGCTATTGTTAACACTCTTTCTCGCCTCATTCCTTGCCTCGTCTCGGGGGAGGCTGAATCTCTTAGGTCGGGTTTCGGCTGGTATTCCTGGGGCCGACGGTCGGCTGGGGTCCACTCTTGGCTTCTCCCTATTTAGGATACTGGCAGTTGATTCCGCTCTTGTATGTTGTCTTGCTACTCTCGCGGGGTCAAGCACCGGTGAGTTCGTCCGCCTTGGCTCTAATCTCGAAGGTTCTGTGTTTACATTTGTAGGTTCGGGTGTTAATCTGGATGAGTGTGGCATTGGCCTGGAGCCGATAGGCCGAGCAGGAACCCTGCTAGGTGTGGTAGGGGTAGGAACTCTGCTAGGTGTGGTAGGAGTAGGAACTCTACTAGGCGCAGTCGGGGTGGGTGCCCGTTCTTGCACCTTGGGAGCTGCTTCTTCGGTCCTTCGCGCTTTTCTCTCCTCCCTCATTTCCTCCCCTTGTTCCATGGTTCTGGCCCTTTCCATCCTTCTTGCAATCCTCTCCCGCCATTGGGCTTCCTTGTCTTCGATTTCGTCTTTCGTTCCATCAGGGATGGTCTGCTCGGTCCCCCTGCGAGTGACCGGCGGAGGCTTCTGCTCTTCGACCGCGGGTGCTTTCCTTTCCTCAATGAGAATAGTCCTCATTTCCTCCCGTTTAATAGGGCTTTCCTCTCCTTGTTCCATGGTTCTGGCCCTTTCCTTTTTTCTTGCAATCCTCTCCCTCCACTGAGCTTCCTTGTCTTCGATTTCGTCTTTCGTTCCATCAAGGATAGTCTGCTCGGTCCTCCTGTGAGTAACCGGCGGAGGCTTCTGCTCTTCGACCACAGGTGCTCTCTTTTCCTCAACGCGGATAGTCCTCTTTTCCTCCCGTTTAATAGGGCTCTTCTCCTCAATAATAGGCTCACTCCTCTTCTCCTCGACAGGGGGCACTCTCTTCCTCTCTTCGACCACAGGGGCGGAAGCGGGGGCCGGGGCTGGTCTTGAGGGAGGTTCCTCCTTTTTTCTCTTAATGGTTAGTCCTAGCTCTTCCTTCTCTTCTGCGGAGGAGCTGGGTGGGGCCGGTGGACTTTGGAGACCAGCGTCAACGATTCCTAGGCCAATGCCTCTTCCCTTATCGAGATCTTTGATCACCACGTTAGCAGGAGCAGCGCTACCGGAAACGCTAGCTCTCTGCGGTGATGAATGTCCAGAAGAAGAGGTATGTACGGCTCTCGACCTTGAATCAAAGATCGCCTCTTCGTAGGAGTTCTTCGGAGCATCGACTGGTGGTGGTCTGGGCAAAGATCGGTCACTCCTGTCACCCTTTGCAGGCTCGGGCGGGGGGCTTGAAGGTGTTTGGGCAAACTTCTTTCTCTTTTCTCCAGCCCATGCTGCCCAAGAGGAGAAGTAGGCACCAGCACGAGAGGATGCATCGGCAAGTACCGGAGAAACAACAGCTAACCAACCCAGTTAGTACCTATTGTAGATCTAAATAGTAACTGGAAATGAACCTACTAGAAGGAACCGCCGTGTTTGGGTTGCTGTCAGTAGACTGTTTTTCTCCTGTCTCAATACTAAGCTTTTGCATGGAGTCTTGAGACTGCGATTTCCGCTGTTCCCTAAACTTTTCAACGTTCTTGGATAGATTGTTGAAAACAGTGGAAACATTAACACGGCCATTAGCAAGGGTTTTTGCCAACACCTCTTTACTGTTCTGTACCTTCTCCTCCAAACGTAGCTCCTGCATTTGCCTGCATTGTATCGCCAAGTTAGATAAACACTAATGCAATGCGGGTGCTGTGCTTACTGCAAGATTCTTCTCTGTACATCTTCTATAGTCAACCCACCAGCCATTACATGCTTTGGGGGCACAAGGTCGAACAATTCGGAGTCTAAGCCACAAAGGTAAGCCTAAATCTCTCCATCACGGTTCAGAAAATAATATACCTGTAAACTTCTGGAAGATTCTGAAGTTCTCCGTCTTTTTCCAGGCATCCACCCAATCCATTTGGAAATCATTGGCAGGGTCACCGTCTAAGACTTGTCAGAACACCGATTCCCAAGTTTAAAACATTCCGCGGAACTTACCGATATCCGGCAGGAATACGTTCTGCTCCGAGCCCGCATGCTTTTCCAGAAATATGTGATACTTGACGGATGATACCATGGAGAGTATGTACTCCTCGAATTGGAGCCGGATATAGTCTTCACTACCTGTGAACCCCATGGTTTTGGGCCGGGTGGGGTCCACTTGAAAACATTAGCACGTAATTCTACTGGGTAGAATAGACAAATATTAAACGAACATTCATCCCAAGACTCGGAAACAGACTGGACCAGCACGTCGATCCATCTTCTGTCAGCTGCAGACAGTGAAAGTGCAGCACGCAATGACGACGATGTGATATTGATACTTTTATCATCAAGCTACAAGACAATTAGCGGTGAACGCTTTAGGCATTAGAGCGAGGGAAATTACATTAATAAGGATATCAGAGTACCTATCCCTCTGCTGTAGTAGCAGAGAGTTAGTTGATCCGACAATATATGACTTTGTTCCAAAATCTGCCAGCACATCGAGCTGCTGCAGTGGAGTGTAGGGCCCAAACAAGCTTCCTTTCCCGAATATTTGGAGCGGTAATCCCATAAAAGTCAATACTGCAGCTTCTGTTAGACTATATCAAGCTATAATTATCTGGGTGGGGAGTGCAAACATGACTTTCGATCACTCGTTTTAACAGAAGTGGGTTTTTTCAACTTGGATTCATAATTATTCATGTCCGGATCACCACAGTCTTCTAGGTTTCGCAGGAGTCCCGGAATGAGAGATAGCAGCGAAAACTGTGTCATGCATAGCCTCTCACAGCTACTGCCAAAAAAGAGCATCTGAGGTTTTCCCGCATGTCAGACCAAAGTAACAGAATGGTTCGGGAGTGAAACCTTGGGCTGCAGCAGAGCACATTTAAACAACACGAGTGTTTGATGTTTGAACTCATACACAAACTCTCGCAATGATAAGCCTAATCTATTAGCTCTGGTCTCCGAGCTCCCACAAATAGACGCGTTGGAACTCGCAACGCTCACCAACAAATTGATCACGTGAGCGATCAGTCTCATAATCCCTTATGCTTGTTTTTAAGCTCTCTTGGAATTTCTATATGTGCATATATCAGCCCACTATGTTTCCAGATTTCGCTCCGATAGCCCCGGGGGGGGGGGGGGGTTTCTCACCCGTATGATGTCGAGGTCCTCAAAGTTTCTATAATTGCGGACATCCGGTAAGCCACCGCTAGCGAACAAGAGAGAAAGAGAAGAGGGAAGAAAACCCCGCCCCACAGGACCTTCCTCTCCCCCCTTACCCACGAAGCAAACCAAGATACGAGCTCATACCTCTGCGCAAACCAAGCTGTGGTGACAGCCGATAGCTGTTGTTTCAGGTGAGAGAAGAAGAAGGTAGGACTATCCGCAATTACCACCACAGCCTTCTGAACCGTGGATCGCGTCACATCGGCGGGCCTATCCATTAGCTCGCTGGCGTCTAACTGCCTCGTGCACGATATCCCAAATAGAGTGGTAGGTCCCGTCGGTGTTGTATGTTTCAGGGTGAAATACGAGAAATCCTCTTCCGAAGCATGAGCACCATCCGCAAGCGCAAGAAACGGCAATAGCGGCCAATCCGATATATCATCTTCCCTCTCTAAGCCTATCCAAGTTTCCACTTCGGGTCCCCTAAAAAAGTTCGCAATAAAGGTTCCCAGATTAGCATGCTGCAGCTTTTTTTTTTTTTTTTTTAAAAAAAAATAAAAAAATAAAAAAAACAGGAATTGCCAGTTGAAACTCGAAGGGGATGGGGGATGAGAAGTGGGGAAAGGGACCGAAAAAGAAGTACCTTGCATGGTGGAACCCCACAATCGTCACGACTGGGCTCCGCTGAGGTTTGTCCATGTGGGAAATTTGTAGCGCTCCGGTATGAAGGTTTAAGATCTCGAGGTGTTGTTCGAAATTCGAGGGCGGGAAAGGTGTAAACAAAAAGGTAAGCCCAGTGTTATCTCAGTGGAGCTGAAAAAAATAAAGGGATGGAGACTGTGCACGTAGGCGTATTCGACGTCACGGGCATTGAGGGGACAGAAATCTCGGAGTCGCGCTCCCAAAGATACAGGTCAGCGCGACAAAACCATAGGTTCAGGTGGGCCCATCCCCCCAAACCACCCGACGACAAAACCTCCGGGCTCCGGTGCTCCGGGACCGACACCACCATGCCGCACATACCGCAGACCACTGGTCCTAATATCCTCCTGGAATGGTGAATCATCACCCTAACGTTATTTCTGATTTCTCATGTCACTCTCACCAGATTGTATCATAGCCTTACTCTCATGGGATCCAAAAACAGTATACCGGTACTCACCTTCCTGGGAAATGGGTAAGGACACTATGTGTGGGCCCAACAACATCTTTATTATGACGCGGAGCGTCACATTTACTATCCAGGGCTAATGTCCCATTGGGGTCGGCACCCTTTCTTCGCGCCTCTCACAGCCCCCGCGAATCTATGATATGTCCCTTTCATCTCCCATCAAGAACCCTAATCCCTATGGTATCCCCCCGTTGCGCATTAGTTTTCACAATCAATCACTCGTGCATGCAGCTCGCCGCGTGCGGTCAAACCTCGCGCTTCCCGTCTCCCTCATCATTTCCTGCTTTTGCACTGTATATATATGATATCATACCAAGAAAACAACTCTTCTTTCCTCTCATCCTTGGGGAGCCTACCAGTTATTGCTGAACAACCTCTTACGAGAGGTCTCAAACCTTGTTAACGATATCATAATATACATATTATGATACACAAACCAACTCTTACCCTATCAATAATTTCATAACTGGGCAATTCATAGGCACGTATCATATCATAGTATCATAGGAAGAAAGTTCCAATATTTATTCTCAGTTTTAAATCCGACCATTTGAATACCAGAACTAACCGGCAACCTACTCGTGCATAGCGTAAAATTCCAAAAGAAATATAAACAATCCAGGGTCTTACACAATGAATTATCGCGACTCTCTTCTCCTCCTTCCTGAGATTCGCCATGGGCCCTAAGGTAGGGGGGGGGGGG
>JACCEG010000246.1:0-12017 GCA_014065205.1 Tuber brumale | reverse complement strand
GTGGGGGGGGGGAGGGGAAGGTTTAGAGTGAGGGTGGAAAAAGTTTGGGGTTGTCGCAGCCGGTAGCCGGTATCACAATAATCATCACACAACATTAAATTAAATTTTATGATAAATTTTTACTCGTACTGGCAAGAGTATGATAGCACAGTTTAGTCTAAAGTGCTCAAGTGCATGTCCATTATTACCGTATCTTCCAGTAGAGGGCTCGTCGAGTTTGATACGGTATGATGGCATAAATCTAGAGATTGAGCCAACTTAAGAGTGCCCTACCGTACTCCCTCCCCCCCATCTCCATTTCCCATCGAACAGATCCCATACGAAAGGACACTGCTATAGTCTACCGGTAGTAGGGGGAAAACTTGTGCAATTGCTCCCCCGCCCTCGGCCGCAGCTGCGCCCGCACGGGTACCGTATCGTAACCCAAAACCCGATAGTCTACTCTTCTCTTCTTCCCTTCCCCACAGCACTCCAGCAAGCGCGGATAAAGCGTCCGGTCACTCCCGGTGGGAGACGAACCGTGTCCGAGCCCCCCTGCCGAGTGGGCGGAGGAAATAGTGGAAGTGAGGGGAGAAGCTCGTGCGCCAGGTTCGGGAACTGGCGTGATACTGTACCCGTACCAGTACCATACATTAAATCAAATTAGTTACGAGTAGTTAATATGGTGGAAATAATCCCCTGTCCAACAATTTCAGTGGGCACAGGCCGGGCAGGCGGGAAAGGCGCACGCACGACATAGCCTACTTCTATTTGCCATGCTCGAATACTGTGGATAGTGCGTTTTTTGTATCGCAACGGATACCTCCATACAAGTAAAAACTTACTTCGGAAAAAACTGCAATGTCGGCTGTCGGCTATCACAACCTTGTCACAAAACTTTCCAAGTTGCGAAGCTCCAGGTAGAGTACCGTAGTCTATTCCTGCACGCGTACAGTACATATCTTCTTTCTTGTTGCCCATACTACACTACTCTACCGTACTCGCCCAAGCCGGTTCACCGATCCCCACAAGTATACGATAAGGAAACAAGAAATCAAGAAGAAGAAAGGAACAGAAAAAAAGAGAGAGAAAAGGTGTTCGTTTTATCATACTCCATCGTCCTCCAACCCTCCCCTTATGTTGCCCTCTTCGTACAACTAACCAAGCCTCAGATTCAATCTGGCTCACAGCACAATGAAAAAAATTTGTTAGAGAAATACACGTTGTATACGCCGAGGGAATACGAAACTAGATATGAAACCACTAAAGGTCCAAAATTGGAGAGTACAAAGAAGAATTGAGGTGCATCGCGGGCCCTATAACCCTAACTTCTCAAAACTAGTCACTCATCACTCTATGACTGAGCGGATCCGTCTACATTGTGATAATCCAAAATCTCCGAGTACCTTTAGTTAGGTCCAGTCAGCATTACAACTCATACAACTTGAATCAGAAGGTGCAGAGGGTTTATCCGTACATCATGATTTTCCATGTATCAACGGGAAGGTCCGCATCGTTGAAGGACCAATCGAACTTCTCTCCTGCCACCGGCTCGTCCGTGGGGTCATGGTAAGGTGCCAAATACTCGTGGGCCAAAGCTGTCTCAGCAGTAATCCTCTTCTTTGGGTCAAAAACGAGCATATGTTCCAATAAGTCGATTGCTAAAAAAAAAAAAAGGTTAACCGGGTCGCCAATATCCTGGATAATTCACACTGGGGCTAACCAAGCGGATCTGCGTTTTTGAATTTCTCGGAAAGAGGTTGGCGCTCCCTCTTTGGAAGGGACTGGACGAACCTCAGTGTCTGTGCGAACCATTAGCAAATGCAAGGGGAAGGGCACCCGGACGGAGAAAAAAGGGGGGGGATAAGGCTTGCATTTTCGCTGCAGATTGTGTGGATAACATCATCAGGGGGCGTTCCAAGAAGTTCAGTGATAATTGAGAACTGGTTGACGTGGTCTTTCCCTGGGAACAGCGGCTTTCCTTCGAGCATCTCCGCAAATATACATCCCGCACTCCAGATATCCACCTCGACATCATACTTTTGCCATGTGAGCATAATCTCTGGTGCACGGTAGTACCTTGTAGAGACATAGCCGGTCATTTGGGGATCCTGAATCCGAGCAAGACCGAAATCGCAGATTTTGAGATCACAATTCTCGTTGACCAAAATGTTGCTAGGCTTCAGGTCACGATGAACGACGCCAGCAGAATGAACGTATTTCAGTCCGCGCTGCAACAACGTTAGCACGCACACGCTTCCCTTTAGTCGACCTTTTAGGTAGTTTACCAGAATCTGGTACAGAAAGTACTGGATGAACTGCTTTTCCAATGGCCGAGAGGTTAATAATCGGTGCAGATCAGTACCAAGAAGCTCAGTGACAAAGTAACTATGTCAAATATTAGAATACCGCACGTAGCTATAGTATATAGTGAGTGCTATTGGCATACATGTCCTCCAGAGGAGATATGAAGATATCGCTAAGACTAATGACCTGTGAAATAATATCAGTAAAGGCATGGCTCAAGTAGCGAAAGGTGAAGCGAGTTACATTCTCATGGCGCAAGTGCTTGAGCAGTTTCAGCTCACGATAAGTTCTCTTGGACAAAACTGGCGTGCTGAAGGGCTTCATGATCTTCTTTATAGCAACAGACTGAGCGGTCAGTTGATCTTTGGCAGAACTTTGGGCAAATTTTCAGCGATATTTTCCCTATAAATTGCTACAGATTCGAGGGAGAGGGCCCGTGTATTTACCAGACGAGACCAAAGGCACCCATGCCCACAGGTTGCAGATCAGTGTATCTAAGTGGTTGTTAGTCCATTTTATGCCGAGCGCTCTTTGGTTTTTTTTTTTTTTTTTTTTTGCATGAGTGGCATAGGGAATGACCCCACCTGCTTGTAATCTCGAAAGTTGTTCCAAAGATCTGAGCGCGGACGAATTCAGCCATGTCGAAAGGTTCGAAGGGGTATAGCTAAATACTAGATAGAAGGACCCTGAGTTGAAGTAATCCAAGGGACTGTTGTTGTGTTGTTCCTGGGACGATGGATGGGTGGGGTGAGGTGGAAGAGAAGGGTGGAGAGGTTGAAGTGGTTGAGGCGGTCGAAGTGGGTAGTAAACAGAACACAGGCCGTTTCGTTTCGTTTCGTTTCGTTTCGTTTCGTTTCGTTTCGTCGGATAAGCACAGTACAGCCCCGAATGGGTCCCGCGTAGCAAACAAAATATTGCTGAGGATGAACTCGATACCAGAAGTGGGGTTGGGAGTAGTATTCTTCAACACGCTCTCAAGGTACGGCTCTACTATTTCGAGGAGGAAGAAAATGTGGAATAGAGTATAAGGGGGAGACGAGGAGAGAAGAGAGATTGGGGGGGGGGGGTGTAAGAAGGTAGAGTACTGTAGATGCAGAAGAAAGTGGAAGGGGTTTTTTTCTCTGAGATGGATGAAGGTCGGAGACTAGGCTACTCGAGTAGACTGCAGAGCGAATGCATTCGCTTTTCTATGTACCTTTTTTCTTCTTCTTCCCCTTTCCGGACAATCTAATCACGGCAAACGGTTGAAGTCAGGATCTTTCCTTTGCCTTGGTGTCCCGAAATTCAAAAGTGAAATCACCATGCATCAGAGGCGCTGGGGGCGCGGGGTGAGAGCGGGGCTGAGTCTTGCGGAATCCCTCGCGCCCTACCCATTTCCAGCCAATCTCGACTTTTGGCCATTCAAACAGGGAAAGACGGCCCTTTCGAGGCTCTCCCCGTTCAGTGGGTGCCGACCGTTGCGATACTTGCGCACTCTGTGTTCTCCACTGAACCGCTGTCCCAGCTTCAGCCTCCCCGTACCATACCGTAAGTGAAAGCCCTGTGGCGCAAACTGCACTATTCTCTCCACATCCCTCCAATTTTTGCCCTTTTTCCCATCACTTTTGCGTTACCAGAATGGTGCCTTTCATGTTTGTTTGCTTTTGTACCACGTTACTGGCTGGGAGAAATGTCCGGTTTCTTGCCGTCTGGTGCTAGATTATCTACCACTGAATCACAGCCACAACGTTTGTTTAATAAACCCTGTAGCTCCCACCCATTACCTGCTATCATACTCTTCTTTGGGGAGCCATATGTGTTACCTTACCGGTATCTTTGATTTAAATGCCAAATCGAAGTGGGGGGGGGGGGTTACACGCTTCCCCTCTACGGCTTCTAGCACCATAGGTTAAAGCGGGAGAGTCCAGGGGAGCTATCTACTCGAGTATACGGGGCAGGGGGGATTATACCGATATTGCCGTTCCGTGCTGCACGATTACCACACCCGCCGCAGGGGCAAGCGCTGCCCTTGAAACTACTCGAGTACGAACCAGTTAGTAACCACGCGAGGGTTAGGTTTAGAAATGATTGGTGAGGAGTTATCAGTGTTCGTATCACAAAAAATTAATTTCACTCAACCAAAACCATAATGCAATTCTAACAAATCAGCACCTGTTTAATGCCCTGCGATGAGGTGTCAGGAAAAAAAAAAGAGTTCAGCCCCCGCGCACCCGCCGTCACCCCTCGATGTCGGTGGGAAATACGATAATACCAATATCAATTCCCATAACAATTCCCGCATCCTGCAGGTGAATGTCCACTTTCCCTTGTTTTTCACTCCCTCCTTCCAAGTTCAATTGTACATCTTCCAGTTTCCCCCCTGCATAATACCTGTTTCCGTACTCTCTTCCCCCCTCCATCCCCTCCTCCTTTCCTTTCCTGTTCCTGGAGTAGGCGAGGTTTCACTAACAGCATAGCACCTGCGTGTGTCTCTCCTCCACATATCATACTTCAGGCCACAATCCAGAGCTCAGCCCTGTCACAACCTGCCCTGATTTCCAAGAACAATGCACCAGTGTCGTAGGAGTATCACTGCATCCCGAGCTGCCAAACGCGTAAAACGTCTACAAGTCGGGAACCATCCCGGCACAGACTCAGAATCCCTCATTTTTAGGGGGGAGATTGCGGTGGTGGTAGAGAACCTGCAGAAAAAAAAACATGTTGCAAGATCTAATGACTAGGGCCGAGTGAGAATGAATGATCCTCACCTAAAATCTGCCGCCTCTAGTCACAGGAAACATGGGATCTTTTTGACTTTCCTTAAGAACAACAATTCTTGTCACGGCTGTGGGGTGTCCAAACACACATGCGCCTACGCACTAGAAGAAGTCAAAAGGGCAAAAGAGAGGGCTCAGGAGGAGCAGGGCGTGCGGGGGGAATCCAAATTGGGGAAATGGAGAAGCAGAAGGGGAGGGGGAAGGGCGGAGGGAGATACGCACTGATATTGGCAAATGGGGTGGATGAGAACAGGCCGGGAGAAACATGGTATTGTACAGCTAGAGGAAATAGTGGATGGAATACCGTAACATGGGTAAGGATGGTGATGCAATGCCCCGTAGGTCCATATGAAATGTGGGTCCTTTGGCAGGCCTGTGTCTCCTGGCCACTGTTTGAATTTACCAATTCATAGCCATAGGGACGCGGGCGCAGTGCCATACGCCATAATAATTAACCCAAATACACAGCCGTCACTGGCTAGTCGAATCTTGGTAGTCTTAGCCTACGAGCCAATCAGTGGGACTGTGTATTTGGGCGCGCAGTGCATTTGGGTGGCTCCGCCATTATGGCTTGGAATCGGCCCAGGGCTATGGGAAATAGCAGTGAAGGCTGTAGTATGGGAAAGGTCGGTAACCTATGCACATCAACTATGAAACATTCTTCCTAAAGGGCGGATGATCTATTAACTAGGGCTATGAAATCTGATCGATTTTCACACCAGGGCTAGTGATAGTCTAAATCCCGTCAGGCTGGCATAGCCTTCATCAAACTAACACACAAGCCCTGTTCATCAAGGCTCACTCGGTTTTCACGAGTTGCCAGCAGTCCGACTCATCAGTTGCCGTGAGCACAGGGACTTCCACGTAATATGCATACCCCCACGGCCCCACTCGGTAAGTTTGCTCTCATCTTGGAACCGACTAGGCTTGCTGTAATTTGATCAGCGATCCATGGACGCCTACCCCTGGTAACTGGAACATAACTAGTTAACTCTATGTCTTCCGCAGCACACCCCTGCCGAAATCAATAACCCGAACAAATAGCACAGCAACGACATAATCTCAACTTCTGTATCGCCTTCAACAATCTCCCCCCTCTCCAGACCACACTGGCTCCCACAACCCGAAATTTGAGTAAAAAATTACATACCCGCACTTCAGCCAATCCGGCTTCTGAGAAAGGAAGTCAGGGTCCCTCAGAGCTGGTAAAGCCATTGCCGGAGCTGGGGCGATGACAGAAATTCAGTGACGCACAGTGCGCTGCTACCGATGCACTGGTAGCAGCACAAGGTGCTGAGCATCCAGTGAAATCCTTCCCCCACCCTGCCAATGAAACTTCCCTTTACAATGCGCCGTGCTCGAGTAGCCAAAATTCTGCGAGAATATCACCATACCCAACATATTTCTTGAGATAAGCCTCGTCTCACACTGTCTGAGGCTAATCAGCAGAAGAGGTTTCAGTTTAGCAAAGGGCTGAAGGATAACCAGTTCCATATCTACCCACTATCCCGAGCAGATGCTCAGGCTGATCCTCGTGCTGTCCTTCCACAATCAACTAAGATTCGATTGTGTAGGAGGCTTACATTTTAGACATTCAGCCCCGTGGCATAAAATAGGAGTAGTATTATTTGAGCCAATGAAAGAGCAGGATAGCTCTCTGCACCTGTGATCTTCTTCATCACCAGGCTTTAATCCCATCCTAAATATGTGATTAATCATTAAGCAAGGCATTAAGGCAAGAGACTACCTCCCTGGAACTCAAGTATAACTGCACCAGGCTGTCTAAGAGGAATGGGGAAAGCCAGAGCCATTTGGCCAGAGTCTGCTTGCTGATAGATTGCTAGAAGATAGACTTAGGGAATGTTGAGATCAAAATGGCTTGCGAACCCACTATTCGCTACTACATCTTCTCTTTTACTCTTCCTGTATATAGAAGATCATTGCTTTCGCTATAGCTGCCGAGAATAGGATTGTTTTGTAATTGATGTCGCTATTCTACTCATGATGTTTAGGGCTAGATTGGTGCAATCCGCACTTCCAAACGCATCCATGATCATGTGCTATCACTCGAGTTCCCGTCCGGTAGATCAGGTATGTCTTGGCACAGATACAGGGGACCCTTTTTTTTTCTTTTCTTCTCCCGATCCACCAGCGTCCACATCCCAGCCTTGTCGCTACCGGTGCCCTAATCATCCCGGATGACCGAAATCCCCAGGGTCGATCCAGTGCAGCGAGTGATCTGCAGCAACAGGTCAGGTCCCTGTGTAAAGAAGAATTCAGAACTATGTACGATAAAGGAGATACAGACGTGGCAGACTACCGGTATCTGGATAATCGAGATCCAGGAGCAGCCGGGTGTACCCGAGTAACCACAATTAGGATAACCCATGCCTTGCACGCTCTTATTTCACAGCCTTTGTTCCATTGCATCTCGGCTCCGGATTCAATATTGTTCACCTCTCGCAGCCTTCCAGCTTCTTCCTTCCTTCCTTTCGAGCCAATACTTGCAGATTGAGCATCCATTGGCTCCATCCCAGTACCGGTATCGCTCGGTACCACGTGGATAGCTAACTTAATTTGTTAAATTTGGCAATGTTCCGCCCGCTGTCCCCCCTCCTACTAGTCTAGTCTAACCGTGACTCCCCGAGCGCTCATCCAAGTTTCCTATCCTGCCGCTGCCCAAAGCGTACTGTACTCGGGTATGGAAGTAAAAATCGAGTTCTCCAAGAAACCCTGTTGTTGCATTGAAGTCCTGAGTTGGCCAAAATTGTAGAAAAGATTGGCACATTGGAGTCCCCAAGAACCCAGACCAGCCCTGTTCAGGTGCAACATGAGACTGATGATTCTTTTTTGCCTCTCCCTTCTTTGCTTTCTGTATCTGAGTCTCCAGAGTTTGATAGGGAATTGGGCTATTAGGGATTTGGGGCTTTGAAAGTCTTTTAATAACAGCAGTATCCACTGGCTTCCACAATGATCAAAATGCAACTGCTCTGGGATTGTAACTTTCTCTACTCTCTTTTTTTATCCATGATGTCAATTTCATGATTCCCGAGATTCCTTGTTCATATCCCTGTTTCGCTCGATTTTTACTTCCATACCTGAGTACAGTACCTCATGCAACTACTCACTAAATTCTCACCACGGCTCATCCATCCGGCGGCCTTACAAACAGAGAGCCATATCATTTCTCGCCGCAACACTACACAAGAAAATATGTTAATAACAATCCCCTACTAGACATACGGCATCATGGTCTACCGTATGCTAAACCCCACCAAGTTTTCCTTACCACAACATCCTTCGGCCTCCTTCACCACGACCCCCGGCCCCATGGGCCCTGGGCCCTATCAAGGTCCTGGGATCCTGGTGTCGATAACTTTGTATGATATAATACAATGTTCTACCCCCTCCTTCCTTCGTTCTCCTCAACTTGCCTCGGACCGCGGCTTCCACGAGTACTGGCACCGTATATACGAGAGCCAAGGGACACAAGGGATACCCGGGTGGCCGCAATCGGCGAGGTCAAGGATGCAGCCGCAAAAAAAAAAACCGAAAAAAAACAACCTTCGGGCATAGTGCGATACGAATGAATGAATTGCACCAAGGCCCGTCCGTCACACTCGCATAGCGCCAGGCCCTGGAATCCAAAATGTAGAATTGAGGGTGTGAGAGAATGAAAATTGGGGATTACTCGAGTATGACGTACCAGTTAGTAGTTTTTTCATAGAAGTTGCGGGAAGTCCATTGCATGTTTTTCGCATATGCGTGTATCTCGTACTTTACTATCATCTCGCGACCCAGTGAAGATTCAATCCTCTACCGGTACTCGAGCATAAAGACTCTTTGCGACTGGCGTCTACCAGTACTTATTCGTTCGTGTTAGAATCAGATATATAGAGTACTGTACCAGGGTGTGAGGGTAAGTGATCGGAAAAGAAGTGGTGTTATACCAACCACATTTTTTCCGATCACTTTCTGCTCCAGGCTGGTACAACAGTGCCCATCACAGTACTCGAGTACTCTACCCCCATAAAGGCTTTATCATATCGTATTATCTTACCAAACTAAGGGTTTCCATTATCGATTTGCTCCCGAAGCCGAGGAAAAACTACCAGTACATACCCTACCTGCCCCGGCTCGCAAACTTAAGTCATGATACCTTACCATGGAACGCTCTGCCGTGCCGTGGTACCCCCCCCCCCACATGCCGGTGCGGTGCCGAGCGTCACATCACTTCTCATCTCACACACACCCCCAGCCGCCACGCGAGAAAAGACCATCTTTGACGGTGGGAAAAAAATACCCAACTCCCGACCGTGTGGAAAAAAAACGGGATGATATCTCTTCCGATACCCATGTGAGACACAGTAGAGACTTTGCGAAAAGACTCTGGATGTGGGTCGAACAGGGTTTTGGGCCAATGAGATCGCTTGGATTTGACTCTGGATGCAAAATCGCAAAGTCTCTAGTAAGATGGTTCAAGTTTTGATGGTGATTACCGGTACTGGCTGGGCACTGTCATAGCTATCATACACGCCAAAATCAAAAAACCCGTCCCCGACCTTTTCCTACGCAGGCACAAACTGCTCCACCACACCGTACCGTAACTCGTAAGAATTGCGTCCACTTCTCATCACAACACTACTAGAGGGATATTCGATTTATGGGCGATAGCTACATACAAGTATCAACCTAACTCACCCCGCCGCGAAGGCCGCCAGAGGAAGAGCACCGTATCATGATTGCCATGTTTTTTTTTTGCCACTGGCGGCTGTGTTGCTTCGGGGAAAAGACTTTTTTTGATTTTTTTTTTGATTTTTGGCGAGTGATTACGGCAACATTGCTCATGAGGAAGTTGTGGAAAACAAGACAGTTGAAATTCTCTTTTACCGTGCTCGAGTAGAGTATTGATCATACGGTAACGTACTCGGGGGTGCTATGGGTCAGCACCTAGCTATGGGTCACATATTTTCCTAATCGATCACGTATAAAAGAGTAAATAAAACAACAACTATTGCTTGTATGATAGTTATCTTCTCTATAGAGCAATCATGTATAACTAGTATTCAACAAATATAATAAAATTTACAATATATTAATTTTTGACTTTGCTATTGAAACCATTGACTATTATAGACAATATATATATTGTCAACACCAATGGCTCAAATACTACTTAATTTCCATTGCTGTTGATACAGATACAATCGGTAGGATGTACTCTATTGTCCCTCAAGTTATTGGCAAAGTATCTCAACTATATAAGGCAAGCTATTAGATTTACCAATGCTACTTTCTTCAACCATATTCAACAGACACTCAATTCTCTACATTCATTCATATCTCTACGACCCAATACTCAATTCTCTACTAAATTGCCTGAAAGGAAAGCCAACCAGGACACACAAATAGCTCCTGTCTGTAAGGTACTTTGATCAACTCCAGGACTTCCAATTCACAAAGCTAGTCAACAATTTGATATTTCAAATGCTACTCTAAATGACCAATGTATGGGATGAACTAGACCAGCAACTCAATTACATCCAACTCAGTAGCTACTCAGCAATGAAGAGGAGGATACATTGGTGAAGTTCATGGAGAAGTGGGATGATTCTGGTCTTCCTCTGCACCATCTTTATATTTTTCAAATGGCATGAGCTATTTTGAAAGACCAAGACAAAATGGATAAAGTAGGAGAGAACTGGTGAGAGAGATTCTTGGTATACTATCCAATAGTGCAATCTAAGGTTGGAAAAGTGCTTGACAAACAAAGAGCACTAGCTACAGATCTTTAATCATTTGAGTACTACCTGAACAGGTTCTACAATACTTGATGCAAGTCTTGTATAAAGGAGGGGAATATTTTGAATTCAGATGAGAAAGGATTTGCTCTGGAGCTCTCTGCTGGTGGTCAGGTAATCTGTCAGATATTAAAAAGGAATCAAAAGATCATTCACAATGATGATCACAGTTGCAGGACTGATATTGAAATAGAGAGAAGTAGAACTTAGTATCAACAAGAAGCTCCTGTCCCTAACAGTACACTGCAAGCAAGAGTGCCAAGCCGGATCTTTGTCAGCTTAAAGCAGGCATTATTCTAGGGTCAAGGCAACTTGCCGATCTCTACTACAAGTGTGAAGTACTTGATACTAAAAAGGCAACAGCATCATTGAAGTGACAAGCAGCCAAGCTTGTAAAGCTCAATCAGCCAAGAAATAGAAAGTTAAATCTGAAAGCTGTGGTCATTGAGTACAGTCATAGTGATTTAGAAGAGCAGAAGGGCTGGTAGGCATATGGAAATCTGAGACAAGTGCACAGACCTCACGGTAGGGTAATTGCGCACAGACCCTCGATTTACCGAAGGCCAAAACCCTCCTCCGACCCCCTTATGGGGCCCACACGTAATTAGCGAGATTTTGAGAGTTGCATCCTATAACTAAAATGTCACATCAATGAAGCCCACTTCATAATACCATAAACGTCACCGCTGTCCATCCGCCCGTATGCTGGTTGCAGGATATATGAGAGGGGACCTTTGGTGACATCGGGAAAGTGGAATGGAAGAAATCTGTCAGAGGCGCATTGAGATAGTAGGCTTCAAAGTTAGGCTTCCTAAACTATGGGCTGAAGGTGATGGGACATTTTCAGCAAAATACTCCAAGAGGATGTCCCAGTAGTGGAAGCTATTAAGGACATACTGAATCCACCCATATCCTTCTGCGATCAGCTGTAGGTTGGTTGGTACTAGTAATAGGATCCCTCTACAGAGGCCAGTGGACTAAGGAGAAGCACGCTCAGAAAGGAAGACCTAGATAAGTTGGAGACCCTTAAGATGCTGATATGTCGGGCTCGGACTTACGATTGGCACTAAGTGGCCCGGTGTCACGAATGTGGCTTAGCAAGGAAAGGTTTTCACATGACTCATAGTTATGAGTCATAGGTATGTTATGTTTCGCACATGACCTCATTAGAGGT
>JACCEG010000245.1:97750-236100 GCA_014065205.1 Tuber brumale | reverse complement strand
GGTGACCTGTAGGAGACTGTGAGAGACTTCATGAGAGCGGAAGAGACTAGAAAATTATGCGTTTTTCTTATATTTTCTATTCTCATATTACTTGATTGAAATTGTGTTTTTTCTTAGGCTACTATTAGTACCATGACTGGAGCATCAATCTGGGAGCTTGAGTACTGCGGTACTTGAACATGTAGACTGGTACTTGGATACATAGATCTGGTATTACTTGTTCTGTGTTAGGCATTGCCGATCCTTGCATTAGCCCCGCGCTAAAAGTGAGTGAAATTCGGTACAGACGAAGGGATATGCTAGTATTATTCCAGATTTGAAAGCTGGGCTGGAAAATCTCAGCGGTTTAGGGGATAATATTTCAGAGTGGTGTGCAAGTTACATCATAATTGTCATGATCACTGCTATTGTAACTCTTTATGGTTACAATTCTGCCAATCACACCTGCTGCTCCCCTAACCCACCTTCAACCACAGTGCTTGAAAACGGTTTAAGGGGTGGCCGGCGTGGCGCAAGTCAACTGTAAGTGATCATCTGTGATATTCTACCCGCGAAAATTCTCTACGAGGACCATTAGAACTAGGGTAGTTAATTTAAACTCACGCCAAGACATACAGAATTCCCTATTTAGATAAAGGGAAGGAATTATCACACCCCAAAGAAAGAAAAAAGAAAAATAGGCTAGCTTTCAGCCCTTCCCTAAGTCAAATACTCGAGTAGAAAGAGGCATGACACAACAAACCTTACCAGGAGAGGCAACTCCAACGTCTTAGCGTGAGGTTCAATTCTTCCAGCTCCTACGAGACCCTATCGTATCATACCGTAGCCTGGCGCGAATTAGCTATTTACACCCATCTATTCCCCAGACCAAGAGCTTTCTGTCTCGGCTGCATGGTGTCGTACTCGTACAGTACTCGAGTACGCGGTGCAACGCTATATCAGTATATCTCAACGTACAGTGAGTTCGTGTTATAGACTATCGCCTGCACTGCTCCGCTCTGTACAGTACCAGTACTCGAGCACAGCGCTTCAGTCCACAAACCTCATCCATCTTTACTGTATGATAACGCTCGCCCACAGCAACCCCGGAACCATCTCTCAAGGAATCCCTGCGCGAGCCTGGTCCAATCACCAGACCGGTTCGCAGCATTTGCAATAGCAATAACTCAAGAACCGGGGATACGGTATTGGAGCAATAGGTGGAATCCCAGCGAGTATCGTACGGTATCGTGTGTGCAGTGCATACCGCACAGTACGGCACACAGCCCGGTACAGCCCTACAGCGGAACAACAACCCGCAAGCATATCGTATGAATCTGACGGTACTCGTGCTGTACCTGCCTACACCCAGAGGCGCTACCCATCCCCGGGGCAATCTGGGACATGAGGTGACCCCCACGCCGCCCATATCCTAACCTCTATATCCCATACCAGTATCTGTAAAAATTCTGTAAATTTACCCGCTGCTAGATCTACCTCCCGGTGCTCGCAAGGTAAAATATGATAACAATCTTTCTATCGTGAACGCTAATGTTACGAGCTTGTACTGTACAGTGCCCGTGGTCTCTAGGCATTAACTCCACCCTGGTTTCTCTAAGCATTGATATAGGAGCATTGGAAGAGGTGATAGCAGAAGCAAAGCGAACTACCTCGTGCAATCTACGATACGGCATCGTCATGGCATGATATACGTAGTGTAAGATTCACTCACATGAAGCTCAAACACACTGAAAAGAGAAGAGGGAGGGGAAAGTAGGCATTTATACTGACCATCAGACCGCTCTGCAGCTCAAACATAAGGGTACGGAAGGCAGTTAGGGTGTGTCTGTATACGAACATCTCTCGGGTAGCCTCAGCGTTTTGAACTTTTGAGAAAGCGTGCAGTAGGCCTAGTTAGCTTATCCATGAAGCTCGCTCGTTCATCGTAGCTACTCACCCCCGACACTCGATCAAGCAAGAAGGAAGGAAGGAAGGGTGGACGAGAGAAAAGGAATGAAAGAAGACCCTCGTCCGAAGTTCCGCCACTTGATATCATATTGTGGCTGTCATATACAGTACGTTTAATTTAATGTTTCCATCATAATTGGGTGAATACCTGGCACAAACGCTTCTCACTGTGGCAAGGGAAGAGAGGGCGCTCCCAACCCATACCTCGTGGGACATTAGTGATGGGATATATAGCACAGCGTATCTCATCTCTTGCGGCTTAAACGCCTGGTTACATTCGCTACGGGACCTTCGTACCACCAATCATCACACACTCGCTTTTCACAATCTTCCATCATAACAATAGTCTGGCGCCGTCTGATACTATAAGATACGATACGATACTCTCCAGTCCGGCACAAAGTATACCAGAACGCCGGTACCACATATTTACCAACAGCAGATTCCGGCACAAACACACTATTCCCTTTCCCTTCCGCCCTTCTACCCTCCCACCCAACCACCTAGCCCCCGAAGGTCCAACCAAAACCAACCAAGAAATCCCCCGGCTTCAACAACCCAACAAATGCTCGCAGTGGTAGACTGTTACACCTGCCGTCGCCGTCGTGTCCGCTGCGACCGTGCACTCCCGCACTGCGAAAAGTGCGCCAACAGGCGCGGGCTCGACTGCTTAGGATATAAGAAGCCGCTGGTATGGAATAAGGGCGTTGCCTCGCGCGGGAAGATGATGGGGAAGACGTTCCCCTTGCCGAAGCCTCCGGGGCAGGGGGCCCTCGGGTGTGAGGCGGTGGTCGTGAGGGTGAAGGAGGAGGATTCTAGTGGGAGAAGTAGTAGTCCTGAGAGTGAGATTGGTGGTGGGTCGGGGGGTAATAAAGCTGGGAGGGTGGTTTTCAGGGAGAGGGGTGGGAGTAATGGTGGTGGTTGGGGGAAGGTTGTGGGTAAGAGAGAGGAGGAGGGTACAGGAACAGGAACAATGGGTGGGGGTGATGGGGGCGTGGGGGGTAGGACGGATGAGAGGGATCCGGGGAGGGTGGTAGTAGTCGGATGCCGCAGCAGTGTTCGAGAAGGTTGGCTGAGACCTTTCAATCCGGAGTTTTTCGGAAATCTCGATGACACGAGCAAATATTATCTAGACTATTGTACGTCACCTACTATCTCTCTCCCTTTATGGCACATCCAACTAACAAAATATCCACACCCAGTCGACAAGCGGGTCTGCAGAGACTTCATCCTCTTCGAACGTCATGGAGACAACCCCTACCGCAACCTCCTCTCCCTCGCAGCTGAGCACCCCTCCTTTCTACACGCAGCCTTAGCCGTCTCTGCAAGACACTACTCCAACAACACCGGTTTCCAAGGAACTCACTCGTTAGTGTACAAAGGTTGTGCGATAAACTCGCTTTCGCAAGACCTGCAGAAGCCGGACTACAATGACAATGGTACGGCCATCGTTCGGGAGCCGGTGCTCGCGGCGATGCTGCTGTTCTTGTTCTTTGAAGCGCTCGAGAGCGGGAAGGATACGTGGAAGATACACCTCCGGGGCGCCAGGCGATTGATCCAGCTGAGCGGGGGCATGGGCGGACAGAGGAGCAATCTCTCATCGTCGTTGGGGGTGTTGATCACTCATGTTGCCGCGTATGTATCGCCCTTCCTCAATAATACCATTGCTAACGACACATAAAGCATCGACATAATCGGAAAATCCCTCGCCTTCTCCGGAGGCGTTGACACAGACACCCTCTCATGGGGCAGCACCAACAGCAACCCAGAAGAGATCTTCAAATTCCTCGAACAAACAGAACATTACTCCTTCCTCGGTTGCCCAGCCGAGCTCTTACAAGTAATATCCCTAGTCTCGCAACACAAAACCCCTCTACCTACCACCACCTCCTCCCTCACGATGCAAACCCTCCTGTCAAGAATAGCAAGCTTTAACCCCCAGGACTGGGTAAACAAGCGTCTTCCCTCCCTTAACCAAAATGCCGCCGGAACATCCATCCCGCGCCTGGACGCGTGCGAACTCTACCACCACGTCTGCGCCTACAAGTGCGCCGTGCACATATTCGCCCTACAAGTGCTCACACCCTCATCGTCATCGGTGGCGCGCAAGACGGACGAGCTCGTCGACGAGATCATCGCGCACATTTCCAGCTTCCAGCCCGGGTCTGTCTTCTTCAAGGGTGTAGTCTGGCCCGTATTTTTGACCGGAGCTGCGGCGACGAGTGAGTACCAGAGGGAGTTCGTCAGGGTGACATTGAGGAATATATGGGAGTTGTTACCGCAGTTTAATATTAAGAGCGCGGGAGTGCTGCTGGAAGCCATGTGGAGGGATGGCGAAGGGGATTGGAAGGAGAGGCTTGCAAGAACAGGAAGTGATTACTTGTTTCTTTGAAGAGGAGAGGGGGACTACTGTATGTTACTTGTACTATATTTCTTCATTTGGATGATCATACCTTTTCCGTATATTACTAGTTTATATCTAGTCTTTGCATCCCAGAGCTTAAGTCTTGGTCTGCCTTTCTTCATTTTTCCTTTTCCTTTCTCTCTCCCCCTTGCACTAATAGCGCAGGGCCGGTTCGGAAGGGAAGGGGAGGAATGGGGAAAGAAAGGTTACATATATTATAATCATCTCGAAATGAATGGCTGGCGCCGTATTTTTATACATCCTCCTCGAGTGAGTTCTTATGATCCGGTGTTTGTTTGTGGGACCTTGCCAAAAAACTCCCCCTCCCCCCAGACGAGACCCCTTCATATAACCGCTTCTATATTATACAGTAATAGTGCAGTCGGCAGACGCACATTGAACCACCCCACCACACGTCCAAAACCTCCTGTACGGTACCATATCAGGGGGGGGGGACGAGCATAAGTCAGGCGAATTCGAGTCTAACCGGTTCCAAAAAAACAAAGCCATTACATATCAGGTTTATCTCCAGGACCAAGGACCACTTTTATCTCAACTTTGTCCATCCTGGGCTTCACATAGATCATGATCTGATTTCTTTCTTTCTTTCTTTCTTTCTTTNGTACGAGGAGATGGGGTGTGTGTGTACGGAGCGATTCATGATCAGTCTTCTGGGTTTTCATAAAATATTTCCAATGTCAATTCAGCGATGGGATGTAATTTTGAAATCAACATCAGTTTTCTTATACTCGTATAGTACAGTACTTTTTTATTATATATTATCTAGTTTTTTTTTTTGTGTGCGTGTGTGTGTGGGGGGGATCTTTGCATTATACTCACTTTGTGGATTTGAATATCATACTAATACTGGTAATTTCTGGAAAAGGAAAAAGTATAATAATTATGATGGTTTAATTTTATCTATTTGGGAATCATATATCATATCAGGCCGGCCGTGTCTTCGACGCCCCAGGGTTTTAGTTAGTTAGGCATACTGCCTTGCCTTAGAATGTATGATATGCATATCATACATAGAGAACTAAGTATCATATGTATATTTGGTCATACTCATACCATACAGTATAATATTATAGTATAATACTTTTATTCTGGCAAGGGCTCTACGGCAAGCACTATCATACCTTGTTACGATACCTACCATATTACGATACCCGCGAATTTCACAAGTACGGTGCAGTACAGTATTCAGTCAGTCAACCGCCTAAATTTTCGATCTTTGCGATAAAAAGAAAAACCGACCACCCCCTCAATAATAATTATTAACGAAAAAAACGCTCATTTTCATTCAACAAGCAGGCAGTTACTCACCGCCACCACCACCGCCATACCGGTAACCTCAAAAAAAAAACTAACAAGTGATAGTACAATTTAATTATCAATATTCACATAAACCGGAGGAACCATGTTATATAATAAAATTATTATTATAGAAATGATTCTAAAAAAATTCTAACCACTAGAGCTCTAGAAAGAAAGAAAGAAAGAAAGAAAGGTAAGCCTTAAGCTTCAAAAATTAAATCCTCAGGAAATAATATCATAGGACGGGTCAATGTTTAAATACCTGTTGCGTTTTCTTTATATATATAAAATCTATCATACATAAGAGGAGAGGGGGAAATTCATATAGGAGGCGTTGAAGGCATGTGCCCGTAAAGACAATCAATCACACACACAATAGTTCAGTGATTGGACACCTTCCTTGATTAAAAAGAGAAAGAAGAAGAAGAGGGGAAAAAAATTTGGACAAAAAGAGAGGGAATAGAGAACTCAAGCCCATTTTTTTCTTCTCCGGATTTAATCGAGGTATGATATTCCTCATTCAATCCGTGTCCGGTGCTGCGTCTGCCGTACTAGCCGTACAGTAGGATCTCAAATACTGGTAGGTTAAGTTAAGTGAACCGAGTGGTGAGTACCAGTACTCGTACAGTGCTATCGGTAGTCAAGAATTGCCTACTTTGGGATGGCGGCGAAAAACATATCATACCAAAAAGGGAGGCTCCTCGGCCCCTCCAAGAGATATAAAAAAAACAAGAAAAATGCACCAGACTTTACCAGGGGGGGGCAACTCCAACGACATGGCACACAGCTCAATTGAGGTTATTTTAGATTTGTGGTAGACGGCATGAACCATAGTCTAACTGCACAAGCATTATACAAGTGCAAGTACCGCCTACGAGTACCGTAGAAAAAAACGGAAAACAGGGTTTAGAAACACGGAAATTGATTGGCTCAAGCACCAAACACTCCTGTCAAAACTCTAGAATCCCGTGCCCCGATTTCCGGTCTTCACTACTGGTACCAGGCGGCGTAGGATAGCGCCAAGAGGAGTGGGCCGGGGTGGTCAAAATTACAGTATCTTCTACTCAAACACAAGTACCGTAAAGCCCTCTTATATTCCACTACCGTAGTATGATATTACTTCTTGCGTAGTGCGTGGAGGATTGAACAGATCAAAATTTTTGTCCCGGTACGGCAGATTGTCTGTCCACATCTGAGTCCATACTAGATTCAGACGGTAGTGACTTATGCGTGCAGGTATGACACTCCTGAGGGGTAGTGCACTCGGATATGGACGCACGTGATGGGACTGACAGGGGTTTTCGAGTCCGGGCGTAGTTACCGTCAGGGGGAAAAATTGATTTAATTTGGTGGGAGCGATGCTAGGAAGGGTAGGAAGCTTTGACATCGTGAACCCCTTTGTCCGTGTCATCTACCGGTACTTCCATACCCGAATATGTCTGGTAAAAAAGATCGGAAAATGGCGCACGGGATTCGGGAGTTCTGGTTGAGAGTTTGGTGGCTCGAGCCGATTGATTTTCGTGTTGCTAACCCCTGCTTTCCGACTTTTTTCTGCCGTAGCTGGATCATTACTTGGATCCGGTACGAAATGCCGTACCCAAACGCAAGGATTGAAAACCCGCCTGGGAACCCTCTACTCCTTGTACCCAGGCCCCAGTACGGTAACAATCAAATGAATTGACCCCTCGGATGCTTTCGGAAATAAACAAGGAAAAACAATGGGAGTGAGGAGAAGGAAGTATCATAGCTGGGAGCTAAGTTAGCTACGGGGTCGGGCCGCGAGTGAGGGGTTTTGGGGAACCAGGTTATTCTTGCAACACCCACAATCACTCGGGTCGGCTAGGGCTGGGGGTTGTGGGGTTTGTACTTTATCATAGAATCACACGACAGCCCAAGTTTTATTTCTCTCTTTCCCCTCTGCTCACTCAGGGCGCTCTCTCGGTCAAAGTTCCTAGGGAAGGCGAAAAAGCGAGGCGATCATCTTCGTGGGTGCTCTTTTGGGGTTTCCATTTGTCATAAAAAGTGGTGCAGGTACAAGCATTACCGCAGGTTTTCTGTTTCCGGTTTGCGGACCCCGTGAACTTTCGCGAATTCAAAGTCGGGGCCGCTGAGCAAGATTTCCGCGGAGAAGTTCTCCAATCCCCCTTATTAGCTAAAATCGGCCACTCTGCTCCCCTATCAGACACTTAGGCCCCTTTCACTTATCGCTCCACCGATGAAAAATCCCGACAATATCAACGGTATCTCTCCCGTCGGGGTGTGGAATTTCGATATCGACGCCTACATCAGCCCGTTCATACCAAGCCCGAGGATCATCCGGAGGCTCCCGACATGTATAAGTCGATTCCTGGGGCATAGGAACGGAGCTCGAGAGGGAGAACTCGATATCGTTGTTTGGACTTGGGCTTTTGTGGGAGCCTTTGCTGGAGTTTCAATTGTCGAGACGGTTTTCATAAATTGGAGCTATTTCGTCGAGAGGGGGTGTCCAATGATTGTTGGAAGTTATGTATGTGCACCCGGTTTATCACTGCCGAGCTGTTGTGAGCATGAGCTGATTCGAACTCATGTAAAAGGGCGCAGCGGCAATACTGCTGTACGGTGCAGTGGACAGTCCACTAGCTCAACCAAGGAACGCGTTCTTTGGACAAGTTCTTTCAGCAACGATCGGCGTGGCGGTAACAAAATTGTTCCTGCTCAATAGCAATTTCGATAGTCTCGTGTGGCTTGCGGGGGCTTTTGCTTGCGCTTCATCAAGTTTGATCATGACCGTCACCAAAACCGTCCATCCACCGGCCGGTGCTACGGCGCTCCTTGCAGCTGTCGATCCTGCGATCAGGGGGATTGGGTGGCACCTTGTCCCTGTGGTCATAGTATCCTCAGCCCTCATGATATCGGTTGCCTGCATCGTGGACAACTTTCAGAGGTCGTACCCGCGTTACTGGTGGACTCCCGGACCTGTAGGAAAAGAAGCACGGTGTAAGGATCGCAAGGCAGACGGTATAGACGTGGAGAAGGGGAAAGCCGACACGAAGGGGGACATGGAGGTTGTTGTTGGAGCAGAGGGCATCGTTATACCGGAGTTCTTGGCTCTCGGAGAAGTGGAGAGGGAGGTTCTGATGCAGATTAGATGTAGAATTACGGACTTTAATGACGGGAGGAGGGGGAGCGAGAGTAGCTCTTTATGAAGAGGTGGAAAGCATGTCTCCTTTGTTTTACTGGGCGTTCTTTGCTGTGGAATGGGCGATTTCTCACGACTGTTCTCAGAGTTTGTGTTTGCGTGGAGAGATGCGTTGTAACGAGTGATAGAGGATGTATGATATGTCCAGCCTAACTCGCATTAGCTAATGGAGCGCACAAAGCCATGAGAGGGAGAAGTGTATAGACTGTGCAATTGTATAGGAATACACGACTCGCGAGGATATCGAAGAATTTTCAAAGGGGACTTTAGGGAATGGAAGGGGAGTGAGATGGTTTGCTTCTAAGGGGGAGGAAACACACAAACTATTATAATTATTATATAAATTACGGCAGAGGAGGGGCGGGCTGATAAGGCCCACCAGCTAAATCAGCCTTCCATTCCGCCATCGTCGTCACGCCCGATGTTGCAGTTCGTCGTGTGTCCATAGTGGGGTTAGACTAGTAGTAGTTGAATGTGAGGACAGACCAAGGGCAGGCGCCACTACGTAGTGGTTACCACACATCTCATCCCATAACTTACCGCGGGTGTGGCACATTAAAGTATCAATCACGATTCTTACCCATTCCAAACCACTTGCCCGAGCCTTCGCCTCCGAATCTTTGTGGGGGGGTCTTACCGACTTCTGTACCAGTACACAATTCATCACCATTCCCTCGTTTCCCAACCCTAATTTATCCACCTATCGTGGTATCATACCCGCCTAAATTCCACCCTTTACTCAAGTCGCCTGATTGAAGTCGCATTTCGGTCTGGAGTATAAGGCATCTTGGCAGGCAATGGGGGCCGTTCTCTAAGCAAAATTTGAAGAGCCGGATGAGAGCATCAGCAACTCATATAACTCTGGATATGAGTCGCTGATTCTTAATAATGCTCGGGCATGCCAATCTATGGAGTGCCAGTGATTCACTACAGTACAGAGGTGTGCTATGGCTCACCATGGGGTGCAAACAGGTGTTAGATTGCTTATAGGACATGCGGTTCTGGTGTTAAATTATATCGCATGAGGTGGATTGATACCCGTTGCCACCGCACAGTGGGTATCGGGCATTTTTTTTGGAGATATTTCTTCCACACTACCGTACATGCCACTTAATATATAGTACCGGTAGTTTATATAGGGCATGGGGTTCCAGGATCATGAACAATTATGAGATATCTTGGTGGTGGGAAAGGAAGAGATGTCCAAAAAAGGGTGGATATGTATTCTGATTGATAAAAATTGAAGGTGCCTTTTATTGTGATTTCATATTCCTATATTTACTATTTTGTTAGCCATGAGCCTGTGAGACCTGAATGAGAGAATATTGTAAGAGATAGCACTTGTTCTCACCCTTTTGCAAACATCTGACCCATCTTCAGTACTTTATGATACTCACATCCAGTACTTTGAAAGCTGCTTATGAAACTAGTCCCATTGCTGCGGCAAGGTGCATTATAATTTACCCCTGGAGGGAATGTGACTGAAATCCGGCGACTTGAGTACCGTACTCGTACTTCTCGTTCAAATGTGGAAGGAAAGAGTAAATTACCGTACTAGTTGGCAAATCATCATGCAAAGTCCCTATGGTCTCGCAGTAGCCTACTCGAGTGCTGTGCTCGGATAGAGTCCCGGATGGGCGGGGGGTATCACTTTTTTTTTGGTTTGGCTCTGGGTACGAGTAAATTGTAGCGAAAACTACCGTATTCGTGTCCCCGTCCCAAGGATGGACACCTCTTCTGGGATAGCCCCCGCGGACCCATAGAAAGTACTTGTACGAGTACCGGTCGGGTGTTAAAGCTGCTTTCTAATGGTGTGCAGGTGTGCATACACCGCCAGCATGTAACTAGAGAGCAATAAAGCATCACAACCCTTGATAGCAACGTTTTCCAACCCTGATACTGAATGACTTTATCAAGAATTACATACTAAGTTACTTTGTTTCCTCACCACTAACCGACGAGATTATATTGTTCCATAGAGTCCTTCATGTAGTGTAGTCCAACATGGTTCAATTTCGTTCATTATCGGGTGAACTGTAAGAGTACTCGTAGGTGTCAGGTCTGATACATACGATCACTCTCACAGGGTACTGCGGCAGTATTTGCGCCAATGGCACAGTTTTTCAAAAAGCTTAAACACTATCTTATCTCTCTGGGTCCGCGGGGGCTATTCCAAAGGAGGTGCCCATTCTTCGCTAGGAGGCACGACCAGTGGACTGAACACCGTACTCGTACGTTGTAAGTTAGTCGAGAAACCGGGAAACTTGGCGTGAGCCCAGATGTTAAGCAAAAGTGACGGTTACCCCGCCAAGACTCACTGCACATCCCGCTTGACAATTTGGTTGGTTTGGTTCGTTGTGTTTCTTATCGCCCATGGCCCACGCTAACCTAAAGCAACACCAACACCAAGAGAGTTCCGCTTCATCGGAAGAGCTTTAGGAAGGTGTGGTGAAAGTCGTGATACCGATACGGATACGCCATGTTTTCGTCTATGCTCACTTGACCTTTCAAAAAGCCTTCTCTCCGTGCGACGTGGTTTGGAGACTCTCGTAGCGCGCAATTTACTGTCCCTGGACATATGGCTAGCATACATATCTGCTATCCCCACCATTGAACGATTAGACAGAAGATCACAGACTATGAAGTATTTCCTGAGCGTCTGCTTAACAGCACTTCTCTACCCACTGCACGTTATCCCCCATCCCCTTCCTCCCTCAATTCGAAGGCTAATCCCCCCCCCAGCACCCCATCCGCCCAATACTCGACAGAACCAGAAAACGGCACCTCAACAACCGCTCAAACAGATTGCCTCCCAACCACCACAACCACCACAACCTGCCCTACCACCTGCCCAACAGCAACAACTACCGTTTATCCAGGCTTCATCGTCTCCTCCTCAACCACGGCTCCCTGTCCGGTCGCCAAATGCCCACCGCAACCAACCACGACGATTACCAGGATCCTACCGTGCAGTACGGATCTAGTGCTTATTGGAACCGGGCCCTGCACTGTTCCACCGAGTTGCCTGACGGCTCTGCCACTTCCCACGGTGACGGTGACGGATGACAGTGTTTGTCCGGAATTGTGTCCGCAGAGCACTTGGGTGGTGTTTCTGGGCGGGGGGTGTCCGAGGACCACTTGAATGAGTGGGGAGTTGTCTTCCGTATTTGCTGCTGGAGCAGGAGGGCTGTGGGGACGGGACGGGGCGGAGGGAATGTTTGTTTGATATGTACGGGGTAATGCGCAACGATAATGATAATATGCCGGCAGCTATAAGCCGAGTACTGACTTGCCGTCCACGTCTCCCGATTGATGACCATTTCCATACAAACCTTAAATCCAACGGACCGGTAGACGGGGGGATGCCTGCGGTTATCGTAGCTTAATTCACCCCATGCCATACACTTACATCGTGCCTGACAGGTTGTGTATATAATACCAGTTTTGTTGTATTTTTTCTTTTTATTCGTCTCAGCGGTCTTTCCCTCTGTTTGCCGGAGAGGGGAGCTCTGGACCTAAAGAAAGGGAGAATACCCCCCTCGCCACGCCTTGCAAATTCCATTGCCGGGCCACTCCCACCCTCCGCGCCGGCACGGTACGATAAACTGGAGTATCCGCTGGTGCTGAGCTCGGAAGAATGGTCGAGACGAGTTGGATCCGGCTTGCAACTACCGTACAGGTGTAACTATCACTGCCACCGTGTATTGTACTGTAGTCTAGCGTGAGTCTGAGATCTTCCTGCACTGTCGGTAGGTCAAGTCAACTTGGCGGGCGGCGGCGTCGATAACATAACCGGTAGTTTTTCTAACTTGGAGCTGAGCGTTTGTATGTGCTGGTGGTGGGGGGGGGTTACCGGTAGACTACGTACCTTAAGTCGGGCGACACTTCCAAAACGGGCAGGGCACCTGTGTGGAAACCAGCACAAATTAGGATATTTGAGTGATACCCCATGATCACAATTGGTGAAGGACAAAAGTTGGGCGACACCTGGCAGCTTCCTCCTATTGCTATTGTTGCTCTCCTGAAAGTTGGGCCAGGGACCCACAGTATCATTGGTTTGTTTCTCATCACTATCATACTTATATTCATAACTTAGAACCTATCTGACTTATTGAGTGGTATGTTGTTATCACACTGGGCTCACCAGGAGCTCTGTAGAGAGGATGGAGGAGGGGGTCGCGCCCGCGGTGGAAATCTGGCGATTAACGTAGGGGTTGTGGTTACCTGGACCAGAAAACAGGCAATGGAGGTATCGTCCGACTTACCCTTGTACTGTACCCGAGTACAGTGTCATAAGACAAACTGTCTTCCACCCCTGCTTTTCTTTTCTTTTCTTTTCTTTGTTTTTAGATATTTAAAGTGAAAGATAAGAATTGCCCATGGGAGTGAGTTTTACTTTTACTTTTTTCTTCTTCCCTAGTCCTCACTCGAATCACGTGTGCAGCTATAGACTAAGGGCAATATTGATTGCATTGCGGGATCCGACAGATGGTTAGGGATTTACTTACAGTCTGTTCCGGCGTCGGGTACTGTACAGTGCAACTCTTGTCTGCAAGGGCCTAGCCAAGGCAAGGCCTTGGCGAGAACAGAGGTACTATACCGGCAGCGAGCCTAACACCATAATGGCGCAACAATTAGGCTGAGGTGATTAACGTGAGCAGAAATCATATCAAATGGTGAATATTCAAGTTCGATTTACAGCTGCTGTGTAGTTGATTATCGCACAAATCTAAGACACTTATTATCCTAAGTTCAAGTCCGGGGGAAAAAAATGCTCACTTTGGCCTGTGACGTCTTCTATTATATCAACCAATTTCAATCATTTAATGGTATTTCGATCGCTACGCGCTCGTTCTTGCTTTATCTAATGTGTAATATAAAGCGGGAAACCTTGATGGCCATTTGGGGGAGAAAAAAAAAAAAAAAATCAATGAGCTGCCTGTATCGAACTTGTTGTCCTGCGGCTGTTATGATTTGTGTAGGTGCGCCCTCTATCCATCTCATGACACTGCCAACCATCACTGCTCGAGTATGGTACCGGACGACCGAAAACCGCCCACGTGGCCAACTGATCCTGAGACTGACTAATATGTGATGATGCTGATGGCTAGTTCGGTGGAAAATGAATACTTTGAATGAGCGTGGATTAGGTTAAGTCTTCCTTGCTTTTCCTTCTTGCTTTTTTTCTTTTTCAGTGCATATTTTTTGCTCTACTCCACTTGCGTAAAGCTTGGATCATGGTATATCACTCGCCCGGAATTCTTTGGCTTCTCGGCGCATTTTTTCCGCCTGCCGACTCATCGGGTGCCATACAAATTCCAGTAATCCCCACCACCAATATCTCCCCCAGGTGTTCTCTCCCGGCAATCTCCCCCTCGTGAATCTCCCCTGCTAGATACTATTAAAGCTAACTACCGGACAGATTTCCTATATCTGTAGTGCTCAATGCAATTATACAACTCTATATGACTTTGCAGTTCCATGTAACTGCTGCCCAAGATCAATACAACCTTAGAACTTAATGTAATATTTCAGGTTAATGTAACTTTACAACTCAATAGAAATTATAAGCTCTGTAGAACTTTGCCATTTGACTTGAATCAATCTTTGTGGCTTAAAATTCTATGGAGGCCAATTGTATACATTACTTCATTTTGTATCCACCTGTATCCACCCGTAGTGAAGTTAGAGTATAAGCACCACAATTACCCAACACTTACAAGTTTTCTTTTCAAACAAATTTTAAAAGTTAGCAGCAAGCTTAGTACTACCTATCAGTGCAATGTAAGGTTACCTTTTCCATACACCATACACCTTACTGCCAATACATGGAAACTGGAATGTTTCGTACACCAGATTTACAAACTAATGTTGAGCCACAAAGAGTTGTGTTGAGCCACAAAAAGTCATGTTGAGCCACAACCTTAGCACGAGTAACACTCAAGAGCGCCTTCTTGATCTTCCGCTTTCCACCGCGCTCCTCCCCATCGCCCATAACCTTAACCACGACCCGATCAAACAATCCCAGAGACCAGCTCCCAGTCGACCCCTCAACCGTGAGCGTATAATTCACCGCATCAAGCCCAGATTTTGGGTCGATGGGCGCCAAATCCCTCACGCGGTTCAAGCCTTCGACCCCAAACCTGGGCGCAAACACCATAAACCCCTTCTAGGAGATCCTTATTGGGTAGCTCTCCTCCTCCATAACCTTCCCGTACAGTGCTTGTCCAACGCAGCACCCGACACTAGCCATCCTAGCCATCTGCGCGTTGTGATGTTGCTTGTTGATGTTGTATACGCCCTCCGGCTTCACTTTGAGTGCAGCGTTGGATGCAATGGCTCATAGCCGATCGCGGCTGCGAGTTGGCGATGCGCAACGACGTCAGCATACCGGCGTATGGGGGATGTGAAGTGGGTGTAGATCTCGCTCATGAGGCCGTAGTGCTGGAATTCGGGGTAGCCCTGGGTGTCGGAAGAGAAATATTCGGCTGAGAGTACGTACCACTTTGCCCAGATGCGCACGAGCGTGTAGAAGGGGTTGGAAGGATTAACGAATCGGTCGTGTGAGTCCGCGAGCGCTTTGGAACTGTCTGTGCGTAGCGTCAGGCCTCGGGTTACTCATAGTTGATTTTGGAGTTCTTTGAAGTTGGAGGCGGATGGGGCGCCGTGACGCCTGGGTCGTTAGTTAGTTTTGTTCGGGCACAAGTGCATATGGAGGGGAATGTGGAGGGAGGGGTGACAAACTTTAGCATAGAGCTTTGCAGAAAAGCTTCGTAAATCTTCTAGGCGACGCTAGTGTTCGCCAACAGTATAAACCCCGCAACTAAAGAATTGGTCCCGAGCATCTTCTTCGTCTTGACGTCGATAGAGTCTGAAGTCTCCAACTCGGACTCAACCTCAACCTCTGGACTAGCCAGATTCAAAGCGTCAACATCCATACGCTTCTGCCGCAACTTCTTGGAAAGCATGAGCAGGGTTCTCATCCACTATGTGAGTTCGTCATTCTGACTCCTATCGTCGATGCATCACTATGCCTGTTCATAGCTAAATGCCTAGCAAGACTTGATCATCGATTTGGAGAATCTAGTGTCGACAACGTCGCCATTTTCCGTAATCTCGTAAAGGACGGAAAAAGCGAATCTCTCGACATATGGCTTTAGCAACCATAGAGCTGTGTCGAGAAGCCTGGGCAGTATATTGATACGTTTGTCAGCAAAGTAGATGGTGGTTACTCTCACCGGGGCTTCGTTGTCCATGGAGGTGTTGGGATTGACAAAATGTGACATCTGGCATGCGGTTTGCATGAAAAGCATCGTCGCTATCTTGACAGCCCGGTGGATCAACACCGCAAACTAAAAGCTCGCAGTAGTCCGCCCTCTGGTGTAGTCTGTGATCTTCTGGGTCTTGTAGAACTCTTCACTTGTGCCCCTCTCTGCGTAAACAATCCAACACCACCTTTGGAAACGGCCGATACTGAACATCCCATCCCGGTCCAATAATAAGGTTTCAGTTTCTGCCTCTTTAGTATCTAACTCCCCCAGGGACGTGACGAAATGACCGGTAGAATAACTAGAAATTCTGTCCCAAGCATCGATAGATACCACAATCCTCTTGCCAAACAATTCTGATGTTTGCCTAGGTCGGATCTTTGGAATCTTCTTGACGGCACGCCTTGTGACAGCTTTGCCTCATCGACGAGTGCCCTGCATTCCTGCTGTCTCAGTAGATTGGAATTGTTCAACCTCTGGGTTGTCGTTTTTGGTCATGGTCCCTTCCTCAATGATCTTGCTAGATGGCTGTTTCTACTGGTCCTTGGGCAAGACACGAACAACTTGGTCCCCGCGGACTGAACGATTGATGTTCTCCCGGCCTAGTATCAAGAGCGGTCTAAGGACTGATGTTGAACTTCCCATGGTGAAGAGTACCGGCCTTGGCACTAGTTATCATCCCGGACATGGAGCTGTACTACCCCTGTTAGTCTAGTGAATCGTCATAACCTAAATCATGGACTGCTCACCTCTGGATAATGTCGCCCTTAGCAACCTTAGCATTTTCATCCTCTACGGTAGTGTAGCATTAATCATATCTAGAAGTTCGGTCGAGTTCTTCATACCAGAAACGTAATCCTTGACTATTTCCAATTAGTCCCTCTCCCCAATTTTCAACACAGAATGTGTACTAAGTTATTACAACAAGTTACTCTCCCTCTTGCCTTACTCAAGATTTCCCTCATCATGACTAACCATGACAACGGTAATGCTCTTTCCACCATCCCCGGTAACTTCCTTCAAGTGGCCATGGTACCACTGCACTGCACGCCTGGTCGCACCATCACTCCTATCATTGATGGTCTCTCCTAGCTCCCGTCGCACATAAGTCTCAGATCTGAACTCGTTGCGAAAAAGGAAAAATCTCTTCTCTCCCGACGCCACCAGTGCCCTCAGGCGATTATGATATACAACGGCAGTGATCTCGCCCGTACCTCATCCAGCACCGTTTGAAGAACAATGTGCGCCCGTAGGAATCTCCCCTGATGTCCACCAGACAGCGGGTGCAGGGTTTTGACGAACAGGGGATACTGCGACGGAGGCAGAGCTCTCGAACAATCTTTGTGCATTTTCCTTTCTAAGATCTGAGGAAGACTTTAGAAGATAGTTCCGAGGACCCACGAGAGTCTGCACGGGATCTCTCGAAGCTCGTTATTGTTTGGTGACTTTTCAATTGAAAATCGCGGTGGATCAGTGTTAGCGGGCTGTTTTTGATACGGGAGGTGTGTTGGGATCCGGCTCTGAGCGTGAGTTACAAAAGCGGTTAGGCAAGGAATCTTCCAAGACAAAGTCACTTTGAAGACTTGTAGAAACCCCAAGCCTTTTCTCTTCAGAATATGGTGAGTCAGGATTTTTCGCAGAGTACCGGTATCCTTTCCTGGTTAGTTGTTTCCTCTAAATAAGAGACAAAAGTCTAGAAAATGACGCCCTGCGGTACAAGTGCCAGGCTAAAAGTTAATGAACAGTTATTTTAGGTTAACCCGTAAAATAACCCTTGTCCTGTGTGAAGACATATATCCTATGCCTTGTAAATATTTGTGAAAATCCTACCCCCAAAGGCTACTCTCTACTCAAAGGAGTTTGTGTATTTTGCCGCACTTTCTATGGACCTCTCAGTGTGAAAACGAGCTTTACCAGTTAATGCAGTAATCGATGTTCGTCAACCGTCGGCTAAAAACGAAAGTCAGACTGGTGGCAGACTACGTTTAAAAAAGACCCAGTTCGTGTGCCCGGGGTCAACACAGCCTAGCAATTCAGTTCTCGGTGTTGGTTAACGATGGCTTTTTTCAATGTCAGGCGTTATGCCATCATGACCATGGCTCGTCGTCCACATGGAAATCTCATTTTCCAGCACCGCAGAGTGTCGGGCCAAGTAAGCTCTCAGTGTTAGTAGCAACTACTGTCTTGTACTTACTACGCGAATTAGTTCGGGAGTATACATGAGGCTGAAGAAACCAGTGGGCCGGGTACTACTGCCCACAAAACCAGAGTCGATAAAGTTAAAGTCAAGTCTGAATCTCTCCTGCCTATGGAGAGAATTTGCAAGCTGGAGGAGGGCCTTGAAAGATTAACATCGGTTGTTAATAACGGATTCAATCGTCAAGAACGTTGGATGAGGTGGATCGCAGGCTTTGGGGTTGGGACGGTGCATTTTCCTAAGATCCATGCATAATAATATTCATTGTACTGACTACCGATCAGGTGTTATTCGAGGTACTATATCACGATGGACATATCCAGGACAACATGCTGGAAGCAATCAAAGATTCGAAGAGCGAGCTACAGAGCCAGATCAAGGATTTGAAGGGCGGGCTACAGGGCAGGATCAAGGATTCGGAGGGCGGGTTAGCAGTGATCCCAAGCGGCCAGTCCGGCCTTGGTTTTGAAAAGCCTGGGTCAGTCCGGTCGAAATTCTGAGTGGCCCCCAAAGCCCCAGGCAACCGCCAGGTCGAGTCTTGGTGCAACCCTGGTCAAAGCCGGTAGGTGCCCAGGCAAAGCCGCCAGATGCCCAGGTAATCCGAAGATATCTATGGACAGCCTGCAGGCTTTCCATTTTTAATCACTCTGAATAGGATAATAGGAGCAACATGCCTCTGGTGCTGTAGATCTCACTTAAGAGTCATCCACCCATTAACCACGACGATACCCGAATATACTGTCCGACCTCAAGACACTCTATGCCATTCCTCACACATCCCTCTCTAATCGCTTCTGGAATATGTATTAACCCCATGATTTCATAAAAAATTAATCCTGTTGAATAATAAAATATTTCTTAGTAATGAAATACAAGTGGTCACTTGAAACATCGGCCTGCAGGCGACCCAGGCCAGGCTAGGCTTTGGTTTGGAAAAGCCGCTTTCCCACAGTCTGGCCCGGTCGTCCCAGAAAAAGCCTGGGTCAGTCCGGTCGTACTCAAAGCCGGACGGACTGGCAGCTTGGGATCACTGTGGATTAGAGGACAGGTTCAGGCAAACGCTGCAGTTGCCGTTGGCCACCTTGAAGAGTGACATTTTGCTCGCTATTGCGGAGGATCGTAAGGCAACTAAAAATGTTTAAGGAAGACAAGGAGTGATAAACTGTTTGATGGTTTTTTTTTGTCTCTATGTTTATTGGGGTCTGGTTTGGGCTATAAAAGGTTGCATGGGCGGGTATTTAGACGGTCTGCTTGTCTGTAACTGAATTTAATTTTATTCACATGACCGGGTTCGCGATATCCAGATTGTTAGTTAAGACCCAATAGTTGTTTGTTAATATCAAGGTCAAGCACCAGCAAGCATTCTTATTGCAAAGAATGCAAACGGAAGAATGTATGTTTGAATGGGCACTGTACTCGAGTAAATTGAAAATATTATTATCTTTGGTCGGGGTGCCAAGGTGGCCGAAAACTAGGGGTGGCCGAAAACCCCGTACTCGAGCTTACTGGTATCCTGTGTGTACCAGTACTCGAGTACTCGTACCGGTAGTCTACAGGGGATCTGGCTGGTGTGGCTACCGTAAGTACTCAAATAGAAGCAAAATGTGCTTGGACGTTGGAATTCCCCTTCTCGGCTAAGCGAAGGGAAAACACCGCAAACTCAGCTCTCCGCTGAGACAAAAGAACAGGAATATCATAACTTGTACACAGCACCACACCAAGAGAGGCAAGTACAACGTCCTAGCACATCATTCTTCTACTCGAGTATTTGAGTACGTACGGTAGCACTCCGGCACTACATTGGTCATTGCTAAGGCCTTGCCACAGCACCTCACCTTTCAGTCAGCGAGGACGTTGCGAACAGGAGTGTACAGTACGGTACCGTGACACCACCTATCCTCACTTGACCTTGCAATTGTAGGAGCTTGGTCTCTTGTCATTCTTGCCCTCAAGTCTATTCTTGCGGCCGTGCACTTGAGTATCCTAATCTACTTGGCACGTGTGTGCCTGGTTGCGAATTTCACTATCTCGGAGGGGCTAAGGGATAACTTGATAGCGGCCACCAAGAGGGAGCAAACACTGCCAATACGGTAAGCGGCTCAGCCATTCTCGCGACGCCTGGGTAGAGGCTACCGGTACTCGAGTACTTGTGCCCCAGTACAGTACTTGTCTTTCAATGTTCCTCGCACGGGCGATACTCGAGTAGTATAATAAGAAGCTCGCCTGTCTTTTTCTTGACCATTTCCTTTCCTTCACCGTAGCGGTTCTGCAAAGGGGTGTGTGTGTGGTGGTCAATCAACCAGCAATTCTCCCATCGCTTTTACAACGGAACACACTTTATCCAACATCCATGTCACTACCACCAAAATACACAGACATAGTCTGCATCGGCACCGGCCTCTCGGGGATCGCGCTCGGTGCACGCCTAAAAACCCACTGCCCGCACGCGAGCGCGCACTTCTATGACCGGAATGCAGACTTTGGTGGGACCTGGCATGCGAATACGTACCCAGGCGCGGCGTGCGATGTCCCAAGCGTGCTGTACAGCTTTAGCTTCGCTATGAACGCTGCCTGGTCATGCGTTACACCGCCGCAGGCGGAGATTAAGCAGTATGCACTGGGGGTCGCGAGGGAGTATGGGATTCCCGAGAGGACGACCTTGGGGGCTGAGGTTTTGGGTTGTGAGTGGGTGGAAGGGAGGGGGGTTTGGAAGGTTAAGGTTGAGAGGAAGGGAGAAGGGGTGGTGAAGGAGGAGTGGGAGCATGAGTGCCGGGTGCTGTTTAGCGCTGTTGGGGGGTTGGTATATCCGAATGTTCCAGAGGTGGATGGGATGCAGGAGTTCCATGGGAGGATTTGCCATTCGGCGGAGTGGGATCAGGCTATTGAGCTCAAAGGCAAGGACGTAGTAGTCGTTGGCAATGGCTGTAAGTCCCCCCCCAATCTCCACATCCACTGAGGGCTCCAACTAATTGACTCCCCCAGGCACCGCCGCACAAATCGTCCCGGCAGTTGCAGAAGTCGCTGCGTCGGTAACCCAGATCGTCAGGAGCGCGCATTGGCTAGTCAAGGCTCCGAAAATAGATTACACCCCAAAGATTCAATGGATATTCCGGAACATCCCGTTGGTAAATCGACTTCACAGATTCCTAATATTCCTTGTGATGGAGGACGCTTTCCGTCTCTTTGGTGGCGGCGAGAGCTCCAAAAGGTATCGAGCGCGGCGAAGGCCAGTGTTGGAAAAATACATGCAGGAGGCATCGCCGGAGAAGTATCACGACATATTGATCCCCGACTATGAGGTCGGGTGTAAAGTTCCCCTCCCCCTACTTCTCTCTCACTACACCTAGCGCTAATAGCAACTAGAGAAGAGTCCTCGACGTCGGCTATCTAAAATCCCTCCACAGCTCACACGTAACCCTAGTCAAATCTGGCATAACACGAATAACCCCAACCGGCATCCAAACTTCCACCAACACACACTACAAAGCACAAGTGATAATCTTCGCAACCGGCTTCAAAACTGGCTACTTCCCGCTGCGCATAATCGGCAAATACGGCGTCAGCATGACCGATCACTTCGCCGAAATGGGTGGCCCAGGCGCGTACAAGACCACCGCTTTGCATGGGTTTCCCAACTTCTTCATGTTGCTAGGACCGAACGCCGCGACGGGGCATACCTCTGCGCTCATGGCGATCGAGAATACTGTCGAGTATGCGTTGAAGGTGCTGCAACCGGTATTAGGGAAGAAAGGGAGGGCGGTGGCGGTGGAGGTTAGGCGAGAGAAGGAGAGGAAGTGGGTTTCAAGCGTGCAGAGGGCGTTGGCGGGGATGGTGTGGAGCTCTGGGTGTAAGACTGTTTGTACCCTTTTACCTTATCTTGCTAGCTGAAAGATTAGAAGTAAGAGCTAACGAGGGCGAAGTGGTACAACAACGAATCCGGCTGGAATTCGATGACCTATCCATGGTCCCAGACACACTTTTGGTGGCATTCGCTGTGGGTTAGGTGGGATGATTGGATCGTTACTGTATATCCCCCCTCTCTTCGCATTTCCATTGATGACAACTAATGGTTCGGGAGTATAACGAAACACCAACATCCTCACCCACAAAAATCCTCCTTGTGTTAATTTCTTCCGTGGTGGTTTGTGCGTGCGTCCTGTTGTTTGGGGAATTTAGTAGGGTGTACAGTAGGATTGCCTAGGTGGTTCATGAGCCGGAGGAACGAATGGGGGGGAAATGTATAGTTGAACTCGGTGGGCATTTTAGATCCCTTTATCTGTTTGTTGCTAAATGTTTATGGCTTAGATGGGATTGGATTGGTTGTGTATAGAATAATTATTATATCAATGATACGAAATGCGTTTTATAACATATCAATATGAGTGAGTGAGTGAGTGAGAGGGTATGACGCGCCCACCAGCTCTGATACGTAATGTATGATATGTACGATACCGAGTTAACCAAACTATTTGTACCCTACCCTACCCCAACATATCTACCCAAGACCTGACTCGACTCGACCAGGTCGTGCAGGAGAAGAGGGAGAGTGCCCCCCCCACACCAACCAACGAAACCGGATACCTTTTGAAAAAAAAAAACCGCGCCTCAAGTAGTGTCGTAATAATAATTATTATTATCACACAAAGAGCAAATCCATGATAAATCCAAAAACTTAAAAAGCAGTACGATACATCAGTAAGCCAACCTCACCCACTCCCAATCCCGAATTCTGTGGGGAAAAAAAGAAAAGAAAAAAAAGTCTTTTGCGGGGATCCGCGCCAAGAATAGTTTATATATGATGAAATATGATACCTTGCTTGGTTCGACATTGTTGGCCGAGGGAGGTGGAGGGGATTTTTCCGATACCAAGTGGACTTCCATAGCGCCGGGACTCCCAATAATAATAATTCATTCATCCTACAAGCACAATATGATATTATCATACTACCGACCACACTATCCGATGGGGCGGCTTCAACCGGAGGGGGGGAACTTTGTCAGTCCATGATAGTAAATTTAGTTGGTTGATGGAGGGAGGGAGGGAGAGCGCTATTCGTGGGCGATCTGTATGATACCAGTCCGGTCCAGTTCGAATCCGCTGCCTCCCTCTCTCTCACACACAGACACACTCCCGACCTTAATTCTCATACGATACTGTACGTACTCCTGCCAGCACCGCACCTCACCGCACGAGGCAGTGCTCTAGGGGGTATATATAGCATCGTTGCCATGGCAATTGAGTTTGTTTGTCGGGATGATTACGGCGCTAGATATAATAGATACGCCCAGTATCTCATGACTGTAGTTTGTTTGTTTCTCCATAGATTCTTGACTGAATTGATCACTTTGAGGTTGGCTGGCTGGCTGGCTGGCTGGCTGGCTGGTTCCCTGGTAACTGAGCTTCCACCGCAACCTGAAATTCGATATTATTATTTTTTGTTTCCTCCTGATGGATGTGTTTGGTGTTGGGGATGAGTAAGAAGTGTTGTGGTGGTAGTCTAGGCAAGACACAGTACAGTACAGTACAGTACAGTACAGCACGGCACAGTACAATGCGGTACTGGCAATCTGAACGGTTTATGGCGGCCGTATCTAGAGGAGAGTTTTGGGGGGAAAAGGTTTGGGTGGGGAGGAGGAAATCGGAGGGGGCATATGGACCGAAATACCCTCAGGTGCTTTTTCTGGAGAGCCCGTGGTACACCTGCTTCGATAGGGGCATTTCTGTTTACTTACATGCTGGATTGCTTATTACTTGCGATGGTACCTCTCCCCTTTCCGGCTAGGTGATAATTCGACATGGGACGTGTTCTGTACTGTGTTGTAGGCCAGAGGGGGAATACACTCAATCAGAAGGAAATGCCACCACGACCTGCGGTAGGTTTCAAACGCTAGGCGTTAGACGTTACTTGGTTAACCCCTGAAAAGAACCTAACAAACTAATAACTATCTACACAAGCCTAAGGGGGAGGGGGTGGGAGGAGCGTACAGTATCATACAGACAGGACCTGGAGGAGCTAAAAAAAGAACCCAACAAAGGAAACAAGAACGAAAACACCCGGGGCATTACCGGAACTTTGGGGACACGGTTCAAGCTATCATAGCTTGTGATAAACACTACGAGTAGTATGAAGGCGGGCTCAAGTTGGAATTGGGACAAAGATTGATAACTTCATCATCCACTTTTACAAGAGCTAGCAAAAAGCTCCCTCAACCCCTTGCGTAGAGAAAAAGACCAATCCACCAAACGGGAATTACAAATACAAACATGTTATCAGTAAACCCATCCCCCAGCTTCACATCTCAAAGATATTCCCCTCATCCAAGCGCCTCCTCTCCGCCTCCGAAATCTTACTCAAATCGAAGTGATTCCCACCGATGCTAGGAGCCCCGTTTCTCTTTTTATACGCCTTCAACTATAATTCCAAAGTAATTAGCAAGCGCATATCCCAAACCCTAGCCTCTAGGGAGGGGGTAATGGAGGGAAAGAGGGCAACAAACCTGAGAGCTAAAGTCCAACATCTTGGTCCCGTCACTCTTCTCCTTGATAGGTCCGTTACAGTCTCTAAGTTGTATACCTCTGGCTTCCGCCATTCTCTCAATCTCCTGAGTCCAGAAATCCATGCTTTCGGCGTCGCCCATCCAGCAGCCGGCAGCACCAATTGCCAACCCCATTATTAGGCCCAGATTTTTAAGCGGAGTCTTATCTGGTGGGGCTAGCCAGCGGCCAATGGGGGTTTCCTTGTCCAACTCACGAAAACAGTCTATGAAGAGAGTTCCCATAAGGCAGATTAATTCTTCGACGCGATCGCCATCATCGACGTCTATCATATTAGCTGGGCTAGGAAAGGTTAGTTCAAAGGGACCTACTCATCCAACGTCCATCATAGGAACTATCCAGGAAAAATGCCAAAGCTTCGACGATGGCATAGATCTTCAGTTCGAAGTGTGACTTTTTCTTCTCTTTCTCGTATTGAAGTATCTACTACTCGTTAGCGGGCCATCTGCGAGTGTTAGGGCTGAAGACGTCCAAGGCGTCATCGTACCTGTTTCTCCATCACCTCAATGATGCCATACCCAGCATAATCCTCGTAGATATGTGCTATTCCGTTGCTCTCGGGCGTCCGCTTTTCAACCTCGATATACATCTTAATGAGGTTATCATAACCTTCTTTGGAAATTTTAACCTCGCTGCCACTGTAATCTTTTGTCTCCTTGCGTAGATGTCGAACCTCGACGCCTGGTTCTTCCTCCGGATCTTGAAGTTCTATGTATTCGATAAATGACAACTAGATGACCCCGTTAGGAGCACCCACAAAATCTTCCCGGATGGGTTTGCAAACCGGATTCTCAACGTATTTAGACGGCCCATCGACGACAGGGGGCGTTTTTGTCTTTTTGTTAGGACCTGAGCCTTGAGTTGCTTTCGTGGGTGAAGCACGCTTCTTAGGGGGCATTTTGTGTAATTTTTGTTTCGTTGGTTCTGGTGATTTCCGATATGGTGTTGCACGAGTAAGTGAGTTAAGGTTGTGTTTGCGAGCTTAGGGAGCGCCCACAGTTGAAATACCGGTAATGCTCCGTGAGTAGGGGGTGTGATGTCACTGGTGGCCTGGTCAAGGCTTGGCGGAACCGAGCATAAGGGTCTCTCACATCGGTAATAAAAAAATTAGGGGTGGGCTCGCTTGCTAAATTAAAAGTTTAATGACCTTTTACCAATCCCGGTTTTTTGGACGAATTTCCTTGTGCTTTTAGCAGGCAAGTAGAAATACCGGTAGTCTACGGGTACAGTACTCGAGTACCGGTATTCGATAATACGCACGGATCTTTTTGCTATGTTTTTCAAACCCGTTTCCGGATACGGTACTTTTCGCCTGCTAGGTTTACGAGTACTTTTCAAATTTCCTGTTTCTGGATACAGTACTCGTACTTCTGGCCTGCTCCGAGTGAGGCGGTCATCCGGTAGGATACTTGCCCCCGATGTTGGCGGCGAAGGCTTCGGCGGGATGAAAGGGGGCTCAAAGGGTGGAGGGGTTCAGGAGGAGGTTTCGCCAAATGGCCTCTGAAGGGGGGTTCGCCAAAGCTGATTCCACACATCGACACCTTTTGCTACGATAGCTGGTTTTCCCACGCCAAATCCGTGGTACAGTATGATCTTCATCCTTTAGGCACGACACCCGAGTACGAGCACATGACAAACATTTCCTGGGGAAGTACCTGTATTTATTTTTCAGCTGTTTTGAGTCAAAAAAAATTTTTTTACAGTTTTACAGAGGGCCAAAAGTAAGGTGATTCCGTGAAAAGTTTCCACTTTTTCGATGGTCTACGATACCGGTCGTCTATTTCTCGGTCAATGGTATCCGGAAGGATTTTTCACTGGGGGCATGGCATTAAAAAGGTTTATGATACTCGTTTCGACTCAGACAGCAGACTTACAAGTATGATACAGTACGAGTAAGAATGATGCCGATGCCGGTAATTTATGTTTGTGTGGCAGCAGTAAGGCCAGCCAAAATTGTATAACTCAAGTATGATAAGAAATTGCTTTTCCAACATAATATTATGTATATTACTTTATCATATTATACCTTAAACTCTTCCATTATCGATTGTTAGGTTATCATATTATCATACACTGCCCGATGGACCTTCTACGACGCCGGGCACAGCACGATCTCGGCGAAAAATTCGTGCCCCCGCCCTATTTTATACCAAAAATGGCTAATTCAAACACTCACAGCTCATCCAACTCATCTAAAAGCAATATAGAATTAACAAAATTAATATAGGTAATTATCCAGACTCTCTGGGTAGAAATTATGAGAATTTTCCTACTTCCACCATGATGGCCAAGAGCTTAGAGTCGGATTAGATACTGCTGCAATGTATTTTTTGTATAGCAAACTCACATAAAATTGTAAGTACCTTTTGCCCACCATCATTATAATTTCTATTTATTTCAGGGCAGGTATACAGTGTGACACGCAGGGGCGACAGCTTGTATGGTATTATCATAATAATAATTATTATTATGATCGCTTGTTTTTTGTGGACTTTCTGAACCCCTCAGGCCCTCCGAGTCGAAGGGGGTTCATCAACTCCAAGCCCCCTCCTTTTGTGCTTGCGGTGTCGCAGGTCGGTATCATACCCGAGCAGAGTGTCTCTATGTCTTGGCGGAACGCCCTGCCAAGCCTTAAAGCACTCACGGTGGTTGAAACCTAATATGATATTTTCCCCTCACCACGATCTAGGTACTCAGGAGTCAGGACACTCATCAGAGTTCCAACCCTCAACCCAGACTCCAATTGGACGTCCTTCTCGTACAGCAACCATCCAGCAAACTTAAACTCGAATTTCGGGGCTGAGAGTTATTGTTATTAACTTTAATCATTTATCCTCCGCCTAGGTCGTGATTATGGATCCCGGACTCCGTGAACGTAAAATACCGTACCTCCAACAACAATTATCAAGAGTTTTCCTTCGCTAACTCGAAAACAGAACCGTATAGGATCTCAGATAAGGATTCTTTTGCTTATATCTCTGCACGCGACCGATGGCCCGTGATATTGGTGTGTGGCAAGCCCTATTTGTCGACCATGGACTAACACAGGAGTACAGACCCAAGCGGTCGACGATGTATTCAAGCACACAAGCGATTCTGAGGGCAGCGATCACGGCCAAGAGGGAAGGAAAATTGTCTCGCAGATCGCACAGCTTAAGTTCGAGTTGCAGCACGATCGATTCATAACGTGGGCTTCCTACCCCTTCATTCTGTTTTGGGGGACTAGCTAAGTTGGTATAGACCCTTGGAAGATGATGGAGGGGATGACATCGAGGGTTATAATGAAGAACTAGAAAAGTTGGGCAATCCCAAGTGGTTCGATGCGCCGTGGCTATTCGCAGAATGTTACCTTTACCGCCGGCTGAATACTTTCTTTACCAACAGCAAAACCTGGAAAACCCACGATGTATTCCGTGTTCAGAAGACCAATGCTTTCAAATCTTCCCGGGCAGCAGTCCTTAAGCTGGCTTCACAGTATCGGCAAATGGTCTCTTCTCTCAGGAACTCTGGGCGACCCGCAGGTACCCAGGAGATGGCAGAATCAGAAAGGGAAATATTCACCAGTATGAGCAAGATGTGTCTTTGGGGAAATGCTACAGACCTTAGTCTTCTTACTTCTCTCGCGTACGAGGATCTCCAAGAGTTGCAAAAGAGCGGGTCACTCGAAAACTCTGATAATATTCTGGTAGACCACTCCGACCAGGTGTACCGTGTTCTGCGAAAACAAAAGGATGAGGGGAAAGTCGGTAGGATTGACATCGTTTTGGACAATTCTGGTTTCGAGCTATTTGTGGACTTGATCTTTGGTGGATATCTTTTGGCTGCAGGATTCGCCGCTGAGGTTGTATTTCATCCAAAGAGTCTGCCTTGGTTTGTGAGCGACGTATTGCCGGGCGACTTTGCCGATTTGATCAACGTTCTGCAGGATCCTGCGCCATACTTTGATTCTCCTGGAGATAAATACTCAACCGACAGCAATGTGCGGGAAACTCCGCTCTCAGACTCTCAGAAATCTGAGCTTAAATTCCTCTTCTCAGAGTGGAGCGAGCTACACACTAAGGGGAAATTCGTTTTGCGTCCAAATCGGTTCTGGACAACGGCCGCCTCTTACTGGAGACTTCCAAGTGCTGCACCACAACTCCTCGAAGACCTTAAGCAGTCGGAGTTGGTTATATTCAAAGGCGACCTTAACTATCGTAAGCTGACAGCTGACGCAGCCTGGGACCCTACCACCAGCTTCTCAGAGGCGATTGGAGAACTAGGAAAAGTGGGAAGTGGAGTGAGGGTATTGGCGTTGAGGACCTGCAAAGCGGATGTGGTGGTGGGATTAAGCGAGGGGAAGGATTTAGAGCTCAGGGGTGGGGACCCCAAGGAAAAGAAGAGAAAGTGGGCCTGGAATGGAAAGTGGGCGGTTATCCAATTCTGGGATGGCAAACTGTAGGGCGAATTCTTTGATGGCTAGTTCAGGTAGTTTAGAAGATTCCTCGCTGCCATTGTTCCTTTTAGGGTAGATACGTGTGATTGATATCACCCTATGAGAAGTCTAAAAGGCCAGAGGGCCAGATATGGTAGTCTTTAGTGTCATCAATTAGATCAATAATACCGGAATAACAAACAGACCTCTTCCATTCTCCACCAGAAACAAATATTTAATTTTACCATTATGAGAATCATATTATGCACCCCATACCATACGGTAACCATAGAGCGTCTTGGTCTATTTATAAATCAAAATACCAGACAGGAACTCAAATTCCCAACATCGACCTCTTCTGCCTGTAAGCCGCTGCGGGGAGAGCGTTACGAGCAAGAAGGAAATCGCCCAAACCCCTCCTGAGTGTCTTAGATCTCCACGAAACTGCATCTTACTGTATTACCGCATACCTTAACTCAAGGTTAGGGGTCAACTTTCGCCCGCTGCCAGCAGAAGGGAGTGAAAAGCTCTACATAATCCAATCCTTCCTCCTTCAGAGTATGCTTTCCCCGGGTCCACGAAGTTATGTTTATGGGTAAGAGTGTCATAGCCTCTCGAGATGCACGCACGTCGGGTTCATGTCAAATCAGAGCACCAAGCGTCAGACTGGTGTATATAGCAAAACTTTTATTATAAAACGATGTACTCATTTCCGAGGAATAGCACTATGGCTATGCTGTTCTGCAGTACTATATCGATCAAACTAGTTCCCCTTCCAGATTATTCCCGGCGCTTGTGAAAGCCCGACCGCGAAGGGAGGGCAACTTGTCCCCTGATATTGGTACAGCTTACATTGAGCCCGGTAGAACAATTGGGCCCCAATATGGGCCATCTTGCTAGTAGACTATTTAGTTGAGAATTGGATTTTGTGTATGAAGATCGCTCCAATACCGGTGGCAGGAAAGCGAGTGGGAATACTTATATGAAGGGGTTAAGAAAATACTTTCTTTCTTTTTCCCTTTATCTTTTGCCTTTCTGGTTTGATTAAGGATATATCACTCAATTTTCTGTGCTAAAATGCGCTTTTCCTGGTTTCCTCTTGCTGGAGCGGCAGAGGTGGTAGTTTTATCGCTAATTGTTCATATCACCTTACAAATAGTACCACTCTCTTTCTCACTTCTACTCCTAGCTTAAGTATTAAGCTAAGATAATGCGATCCTACGGCTTTCCAGTGAAACCTGAACACCTCTGACAACTGACCTGTGCATCCAAGCCTATAACATGGACATAGCTAATGTAGACTCAACCCACTGCCTCACTAGTGTTAGCAGGAGTTGACCCATAGCAGCAGTTTCCAATCCAATCCATGCAGCCAGTCCATGACACTAGTTTGACTCCTCCCTATCTCTTACAGAGGTTATAGTACTACGTGACTCTCTATTAGCTGAACCTCCTGCTTGCTCCCTTATCAAATAATAGAGATGGAAAACCAAATTAAAGTTTGTCAGTGTGGAGCTTTTAATAGTTTGAAGTTTAGGGAATTCCTAGAGACCGAAGAAGGAGAGTTTCTCCCTTCAGTTAAAGAATTCCCCCAACCACAATATTATTCCGTACCAGTCGAATTTGGCTCTTATGTCACCATACATAGTGTTAGAAAGCACTAGCCAGAGCCCAGTTAACATCGTCCACCCGAGCCGATAGAGGAATTGTATTCTCACAAGAAATCACTCGTATGATCTGCCTTATCCCGGGCCACTCAAACACAATTTTTCGAACGAGATTATTCAGTAATACCTTCACATCCTTTTTGTCCCAGGATACAGCTAGCCAACTATTTTTCCAAATTGCGAATAATTGGTATCGCAAACTCTGATACAACACCCTAAACATCAGGAGATCTTGTTGTTATGTAGCATGAAAGCTGTGATAAAAAGAAATCACGAACCCATTTCTTCTTAAAGATATATTTACTCCAATAACTGCATTTGGAGCGTTACTAAGAGCCTAAGCCACATACCGGTATCATTGTATGTCCACTCTCACTGCTAAAAACACTAGTTTTCTTGGCGTCCAACCAAACTCGAAACATTTTCCTGACCTTGATGAGTCAGCTAGAATGGTTTCACCAAAACTTTGGGCCAGAACCTCATTGAACAGTTCCATCCACCTACTTCTCGTCGCCTCAACTTTTTCTCTCAATCACCACCTACACCCTTCGCTCCCCATCCACCCTACCCGTTTATCAAATCCTAAACAAGCCTCAAGCCTTAAATACCTTGCCTTCCTACCGCCCATTGCCACCCCATACGAGTAAGGACTTCCCAATCGACACTTGTCAGAATTGCCCGCGATGGCTAGCTCATTAGCCTTTCCGAACGGCCATGGAGCCGTAGGGTTATCTCCTCGCGCGCGCTTCTCCGACATTCCGCGAAGTATTGATATTCCAGTGTCCGCCGGCGACGAAGACGAGGATGATGAGAACGCCGTTGTGGAAGTGGACCCCGACGCGCTCCCCGAGGATCCGACGGAACTGTGTACTCTTCTTGAGAATGAAAGATCCCCTAAACAGTATTGGATGTATATCGCTCTCGCATATGCGAAACACGACAAGGTTGATATTGCGATTGAAATAATTACTAAAGGGTTACAAGCCAAAACCCACGAACCAATGGCTGAGAGATTGCCAATGCTTCATCTCCTCACATGGTTGTACCTGGAGCGCAGCCGTGAAGCTGCGAAAAACGTGGCTGGTATGAGTATGTCCCAATACTTTCTCGAAAGTATGCTAAATCCGCAACCCCGTTCAGAAGGGTCTGCTTTGATCTCTGAGGCAAAGACGAAAGATCACTACCTTCAGCTTGCGACTCAAATACTCAACGAGTCCTCACGCCTGGACCCCGCTTCAACATTGGTCACTCTTGCCCGTGGTGTATACTCTGTATTCAAGGCGTCCGTTGGTACAGTAGATAAAAACACCCATATGGACAATGCGGCAAAAATATTTGATGACGCCGTTCGAACTTCACGGGCGACCAATATGCTTGCGATCATGGGAAGGGCGAGAGTTTTGTACGGGAAAGGGAGATATGAGAGGGCACTCGAATCATATCAGGAGGTATTGACCAAGAGGCCAGATATGGATCCTGATCCGAGGATAGGAATCGGATTGTGCTGTTGGCACTTGGGGCACAAAGAAGACGCCTTGGTGGCATGGGAGCGTGCGCTGGAGTTGGACCCCAATTCCAAATATGCTCATATCCTAAAGGCGTTATACCATCTTCATGTCACCTCAAATTTGTCAGAGTACGACCCTGAATTCATCAACAATTACCGCTTGGTGATTGAGCATACCCAGAAGGCATTTAAACTCGACAAGCAATTCCCGCTAGCGTGCACAACATTTGCCAGTCATTTCTTTATCAAGAAAGGATATTCGCAGTGTGAGCTTCTAGCTAAGAAAGCTATCGAGTATAGTGATGTTGCAGCTGTTACGGCTGACGGATGGTTTTCACTCGCAAGAAAGGCACATGTCGAAGGAGAATATGAGAAGGCATTAGGACATTACAAGAGGAGTGATGCATTACGGGAAGGATATCTCCCGGCAAAGCTCGGGATTGGACAAGTCCAGATTCTGATGAAAGGTACTTCTTAATTCTCATGATTTTCGAATACCCTCACTAACTAATTTCCAAAGACCTGGGCGCAGCGAAGTACACCTTCGAGGCCATTGTTCAAGCAAATCCAAAGTGCATTGAGGCAAGATCGATACTGGGGACTCTTTATGCAGATGAGGTTCTCTCCGCCATCCCACGAACCGGCTTCTCTGCTTCAAAAGAGGATGTCACGGTTCTACACAGAAAGGCTATCAGTCTTCTTGAGAATGTTCGATTCACGTGGAAGGCAGAGACTAAAAAGAATGATGCCCATCACGAAACCATCCTCTTGTCTTTAGCACGGCTTTACGAAAACGACCAGCCCGAGCGAGCACTCCAATGCTTACTGCAAGTCGAAGAGATATATAAATATTTGATAGATAATGAAGATGATGTTATGATACCTCTTCAGTTGACAAACAACATTGCAACTCTCTACTGGCAAAAGGGCGAATACAACACGGCTCGGACGTATTATCAGAATGCTCTGAACGCAATTCCAGAGCTAAAAGAAAAGGACGACACTGCCGATACTGATGCTCTCGCTACCACCCTGACCTACAATTTAGCCCGATGTGAGGAAGCTGCTGGCAATATCGAGGAGGCGATCAAGAATTACGAGAAGCTCTTGGCCTACCACGATGACTATGTTGATGCGAATATGCGGTTGGCTTATTTGGCCCTTCGACGTGGTGCAGAGGATGGTCATAGGAGGATCCAGAAGTTAATGCAGACAGACGGAAACAATCTCGAGGTTCGAGCACTATACGGTTGGTATCTCGGACGTCAAAAGCGCAAGCATCCGATTGTTATCTCGGATGATCCAGAGCAGAGGCATTACAAGCATACTCTTCAGAACCACGAAAAGCACGACCGTTATTCCCTCATTGGAATGGGCAATATCTACCTTCTTGCTGCTCGGGATATCAAAAAGGAAAATGAGCAGGAGAGGGAGAAGCGGAGAAAGCTTTACGAGAAGGCTGTCGAGTTCTTTGACAAGGCTTTGCAATTGGATCCAAAAAATGCGTACGCAGCCCAAGGGATAGCAATTGCTTCTGTCGAAGATCGGAAGGATCTCAAAACCGCCATCAGCATGTTCTCCAAAGTCAAAGAGACGCTTTCGAAAGATGCGCACTCACTAGTCAACTTTGGACATTGTCTTGCTGGATTGGATCAATGGGCCAGAGCCATCGAGAACGTAAGTCCTCTCCCTTCCCCTTTATCAACCCAGTTACACAATTGCCTGCTTTCATGAGGGCCTTTCCTATCTCTTGCTTCATACTATATCTTTTGCATCCCTAATTGCTTGTTTGTTTTTTCCGCTTTTCCCCATGTGTTTTCCCCTTCGCTGTTATACCCTAGCTGTCGGCAGGTGCCGGTGTCCCGGTTGACCGCTTTCCTGTCAGGCATTACTCTCCGCCTCTTTTTGATTATTCCTTTATCCCCACTGTTTTAGATAGCTTATCTGTTTGTCAATCCTATCAACGCACCGACGTTATCAATTCCTACCCCATGTCGTTGGTTTTTCTTGTTCATGCATTCATTCATTTACCACCGCAACGCCCCTCGCTTATCCTGCGCTTAACTGATCCCCCTTCCCACCCCCCTGGATCGTCCCGCTCATTGGGGCCCCCAATACCATCAATGGGGACCTTTCACATGGCTAACTTGGTCCTCATTTCACTATAGTACGAGTCGGCTCTCACAAAGTTTCAATTGGCTAAAGACCCAACAACATTGACATGCCTCGGAAAAGCATACTTCTCCAAGGGTCGGAAGGAACGAACGACTGAACCCGAGAAATCAATGGAAAGCTTCAAGAACGCTCTTGATTACGCTAAGCGAGTAAGTTACACTAACCATCCCCGACCAATGGTTAGCCAAGTATAGTTATGCGAATTAACCCCTCCATCGCAGGCTCTGGCGATCGCACCGGATAACGTGATGTACATGTTCAACGTAGCATATGTACAATTCCAGATTGTTCAATTCATCATGAGCTTGCCTGAAGCTTCACGTAGCCTTGAAGATCTTGAGGCTGCTTCTAAAGGACTAGAGGGGGGAATACAGTGAGTTTAGCCTTGTATATGTTTTTTCTTTTTCCTCCTTTGCTTTTTCTATTTCTCTTTCTTTCCCCCCTTCACATGGACTGTGCTCGGAACTGGCAGGTCTCAGACGGCTGCAGCCGCTGATCCCCAAGTGAACGCTATGCGTCGAATACTTCTCTCGCACCCTTCCGGGACTAATATGATTTCCCATAGATCTTTTTCAGATATCGCACGGTCCAACAACCCCCCATACCCATCCTCAGAAATCGAGGCACGGTCCACCATGGGCAAGAACACCTTCCGCAAGCAAATGGAAAGAGCAATTCAGAAGCAACGTGAGTACGAGGAAAAGAACCAAGCCAAACTGGCCGAAGCAAGACGCAAGCGCGAGGAAGACCTCCGACGCAAAAGGGAGGCCAAAGAAGCAGAAGAACGTGAGATCGAGAAGCGCAACAAAGCTATAGCAGATCAACGCAAGAAGATGCAAGAAGAAGCAAGGGAGTTCGCAGAGAGGAAGGCAGAAGAAGAACGCATCCGCGAAGAGAACTCTGATGGCGAGAAGAAACGGAAAAGACCGTCAGCTGCTGGGTCAAAGTCCAGATCCACCCGCAAACGCGGTGGTAAGAAGGACGGAACAATAGACTCTGACTCCACCTCCGAACCTTCCCGTCGCAGGAGCAAGTCGAAGTCTGCCATCACAGACGACGACGAGCAGAAGCCAGCTAGGAAGCGCAAAAAGCTAACGCGTAGAGCATCCCCAACTAATAAGGGCAAGTTCAAGTCTTCAGAAGTGGTCAACCCCAGCGACGACGAGGACGACGATGATATTCCCGTCCCACCTCCCGTCCCCCTTCCCGAAGCTTCCGAGGAAGGGGGTAAGAAGCGTAAGCGTAAGCCTGCCAGGGCTATTGATAGCGGGGATGACGAGGATTTGGAGGATGTAAACGAAGATTTATTCGGGGACGACCTTAGTAAGACTGTCAGCGGGCCTAAGGATGGTGAGGATGTGGAGATGCGGGATAGAGCTCCTACCCCTGGAGTCGGTGATGAGGACTGATCGGATGTCAAGGTTTCTTTTTTTTTTTTTTTCTCAATTTTTTTTTCACCTTGCTCATGTTAGCTTTCATGTCTACCTCCGTGTATCGTGCCCTCCCTCATTCCTCATCTAAAAATATGCAGATGTATTCGTTAGTCCAGTTAATGGGTAGATAGCAGCTAACTCACTCTAATGTGACATCCGTTATTCTCTTTTCTCTCCCTCTAATTCTTTGCTTTGCCTCTGATTCTTTTTTGCTATGATACTATACTTCGTAGTCGACATGGTAGCTCTCACGAACATCATACAGAAATCGTATCAAAAAAAAGGATCCCAGGAGAGGAGTATCCCGTATTATCTCATACGGCACCATATGGCAGTCACCTCTTCTCTCCTTTCTTCACATGGTGAGAAAAAAATCGAGGAAAAAAAAAAAAGCACATTCTGTGACAGTACCGTATCATCCGAATTCACTTCATAATACTGTACGAGTACAACTTTTCCTCCTTCCTCCCTCCTCCTCCTCCTCCTCCTCCCCCTCCCCCTCCTCCAAACAACCGCTCTTCCTTACCCTTTTTACGACACAATTACCCCCGTATCCCGCATGATGCCCATCACCCGCCTCCTTCCAATCGGCTCCGCAGAGCAGAAAAACCACGTACACACCAGATAGATCGGTTAGTCACTAGCTAACTATCATACAGTTAGCAAAAAAAAATGAATGAATGAAAAAAAAAAGCAAAAATCGTAATTATGATAGTTCCCGTTTTTTTTTTTTACAATACAAACAAGAAATATCCCCCTCCCCTCCCCTCCCAATCCAGCCCCAAAACCCCTCCCGAGACTTTCAGGGGTTAAATCCAACCCATCCAATCCTTTTTTTTTTTCTTCTCTTGGATCCGTTGTTGCTCCTATTCGTACGTGATCGTTAGTCTAGACTTTTTTGCTAAGCACTGTACTGTACTCTACCGATCACCGGGCTCATCCGCGAAAAGCTCGTCAGTTACAATTTGTACTGTACAAATTCAAGTATCATAGTTATCTGTGTGTGGCGTGGCGTTACTTACCCGCTACAACTCCCCCCCCCCCCCGGGAGGACTACCTGTAAGAGGAGCAGGAGGAGGGGGAGGTTGAAGACCTTTTACTATTGGTGCCCTGAATAGGTTGTTTAACCCCACATTCGTTTTATGATATGATAACTCCCTTGGTTTAACCCCCCCCCTTACTTGCAACGGTTCCGTTACCGGGGCACGAGGGAGGGGAGAAGGGGGCACGACTTACCATATGATATGTCGATCGTCGATTTATTTATTTACTGTACTCGAGTATTTACTTTGCAGCTTGCGCTTTAGTGGGGAGGGGGGGGGTGTGAGGTGGGGAACCCGGGAGTTGGGTGCATTGAAGGAAAGGAAGTAAGTAAGGAGGAGGTTGTTGCCGCTACAAGTACTTGTACTATACTGTACTGAGTATGATACAGTACGTATAACTTGAGTAAGTGCTTGTCAGAGGAACCCCCTTGAGGGCAGTATGCCCATTCTACTTCGAGGATAGTACCGGTACTTGTTGCTGCTGCATTGCGCTGTGATATACCGGTATACTCGTACCAGCAGTCTATACAGTACAAGTATCATAGTCCTCAGACGTGGATGTACCCCAACATGGTAAGAGAACTTGGCCACGAGATACCTGTAAGTGCAAGAAACGTTGGAGTGGGTTACGTAAACGCCCCCCAGAATGGATTTCTGGGCAGAGAAATGGGAAGTTTTGGAAAAGAGACTTTGTTAGATGAGTCTCTTGATTTAATTCACTGTGAGGGTGTTTATAAACTAGCTCGCTCTCGAAAGATCCTCGCACCCATATGCGGTTCTTTTTATGCGTTCTAGAGTGTACCCTACGGTACTGTGCGTTCAATCGTACTGTACCAGTACTAGAACACTGTGGAGTTGGAGGGGTGCATGACAGAGGGGATGATCATGTGATGCTCGGGAAATTGGAGAGAGAGTATCATGGTGGGACTGTACTCGAATATGGAGAGAAGATCGTGTTTCGCTACCGGTTAAGGTTTTTTTTTTTTGCCATCATACTCGAGTACAGTAACGGTGCAAATACACACGCTACAAGTGCCACCGAAAAAGTGAGTGCACGCGTGGGATTTTACACCAAAAACGGTCAATTTCACACACTTATTCCAGCACCAGCACCATAATTAAAAATAAGATAACTTCATAGCATGTTCAGAAAAGCTGTAGACTGCTTGACTTCTATTGAATCCTCAACTGAATTTAAATTATCTGAAGAGTAGTAGTGGAGGGAAATAAAATTTTCCTCAAAACTGCGCCAAGACCATCTTTTTTGGTGAGAAAACTGTGTCTTGGCAAAATTTGAAAGTTCAACTGCATACTGCTCCTCAGGGAATTTAAATTCATTTAAGGTTTCAAAAGAGGTTGAGTAGCCTGCAGCTTTCTGATCATTCTATGAAGTTATCTTATTTTTAATTGTGGTGCTGGTGCTGGAATGAGTGTGTGAAATTGGCCATTTTTGGTGTAAAATCCCACGCGTGCACTCACTTTTTCGGTGGCACTTGTAATATACTCGGATGGAATACCGGTATTAGGCTGTCGAATGCATTACTGCGATATGTCGCCCGTACATATATCAAAGTCTCAGAACTGTGGCTGATGGAGACTTACCGGTACCGGGGAGGTGATTCCAGCAGGCAGTACCGTAGGTACCGTGGCTCTGATACATTCCACCACACCCCTACCCGTGCTGCAACAACAACGTCGACGATCATAACACAACTCCAACCTCACAAGTTCTCGCTCCCCCTCGAGACTCAATTTCGCACAGACAACACCCCCCCCGTCTCTCCCCCCACCCAAAACTTCCACAACCCAAGTTCTCCAACAAAAAAAAAAACAAGAAATGAGCCTTTCACCCTGGGATCTTATCTCGTTTCCTACCTTTTCGTTTCGTTCCGCTTCGCCCAGCCCGTTTCGCCCCGGCCGGGCGATCTCAAATCACATGACTGACGAGAACCAATCAACCGACAAAAAGTATGCGCACCGTAATTTTCAGTTCCAATCTCTCCCTTCCTTCACCAGACCTTGTCTAACTCCTCTGACCATCTTGTCTCGTGTATCACTATCTCGACCCGACAGTAGAAAACCCCCCCGTTTCCCTTCTACAAAACCATGACCTTGTCGCCCTATCAAAGGTTGTCAGTTTGTCGGTCTTTCCATCCTCTCTCTCAAAAAAAAAAATTCCCTCGACACCACGGTAGGGACCCAGATCGGTTCTCTAACTAAGAGAGGCAAAACCCATACTAGTAGCCGGGGGAAGGAAGGTTGATTGTAGGAAATTGCGTTCGAGGAGAGACTCCAGCACTGACGAATTTTTTCCTCAAAATCGACGATAATACGCCACAAAAAAAGTGTGTAATCTCGGCAATTGTGAGATATGTCTCGCCGGATCAGATCAGGATCTTAGCTTTTCTGCAGTGGCGCTAGAGCGAGTTTTGAAGTTTTAGGTTTGAAAAAGTGGGTTGGGTGGATGGGTGCGTGTGTTGACCTTTCCTTCCTTGCTTTCTTTTTAAGGCACGGGGATCGGTGCTTGCATATTGAGGGCGAGAGGAGGAGGAGTTGGTGGTGGGGGTGGTAGGGCGGCCTAAGGGGGCTGGCTGAACGGCTGGCCAGGTGGGCGGGGGACGTGGGCGAACATGTGGAAGAAGAAATATATTCCGATATCGTGGGAAAGATAACGGACGAAGGAAGGAGCAGCACCGTGAACCAACTCCTGAGCAGTTGGCTCGTTGTGCTCTCCTTTCATTCTTTTGCTCTTCCTTCGCACTGCCAGTATCATACCCCACCGTCACAGTACTGGACACACTCGTAATTGAACGATGTTTGTGAACACGACCACCATCGTATGACACAGAGATCAAAGAAAAAAAGCTGAAATTTGGCGGTATGCAATAGCAGTTGTGTTCACAAACCTCGTTCAATTCAGTTACAAGTACGACACCGCACCAGCGATATGATATGCACACAACCCCGATATGTGATACGAAAGTCCAGCGAGCCCGTAACTCGGACGCATATCCAACTTTTCAGCTATAAACCACCACCAACGAATTCGTGCCCCCACTAGAACCGAACCGACGCGGCACTCTAACCTTCCCCTCCTTGCCCGTGAATGAATGAATGAGCTTGCGGGATGCACTAGGCGACCCTTCCAAGTGCCGTAAAAACCAGAATATCCGTAGTTAGGACCTCACGCTAGACGTCCAGAATTTCCTCCTTTGGATTAGGGGGAGAAAAATACAGCGAAGAAAACCGTCCCTCAGCTCTCAGCCGAGACAAATAAAAAGAAAAATACGACCGTCCTAGGACTCCAGAAGAAGAGACAGCTCTAACGTCCAGGTGTGAGGTCCAGTTGATCCAGCTTTTACAGCACCTGGAACGGGAAAAAAGTAAGTGACCCAGTTATTGTATAATCAGTGCCTCCGCAGGTACCTAATTTTGTGGGTGGAAATATCCGTAGCCCATTCCCCCAGTCAGGTAACTCACATTCCCATAACTTTTTTTTTAAAAATCCCCGAGTAAGGTATTCCGCACAGTACTGTACCCCCGCGCATACACAAAAAAAAAAACACCCAACATTCTGGCGTCCAACGAACGAACAACGCAGCAAGCGTACAGTACTAGTTACAGTACCTATGCTGCGGTCCATGGCCCGTAGACAGTTTCAACAATCGGCATCGGAAGTCTTCCACCGTCACCCCTCACCACAAAATTGATGGGAACATGAAAAAGACAACAATATCACAGCGCAGGATACAAGTATGTGAAAAACCTTACCATTGAACGAGATTGACTCAAACCCCCCCCCCTCAATCTCACATCGCAAATCCTTTCCCGTTCCTCAAAAAGCCCCCCCCCCCCGGTTCGGAATCGTTATCTCCATGGAGAATTCTCCTTCGGGGAAAAAGTGAAAACTCTCGGCCGGTGAACGAGGCGAGGCGAGGCGAGGCGAGGCGAGGCCGATCTATCTATCTGCTCCATCGGATTAGATCTGATTCGGCGTAATGTTATGCGATGCGATGTGATGTGATTTAGGATTTGCGCGAGCGTTTTAGCGGTGTCGTTGTTGGCGCACCGTAATTGGTGGTGGAGAGAGTAGACTTAGCTCGGTACTTTCTCTGTCTGTCTGTCTGTTTGTCTGGGTTGGGCCATGGAGTACTCGTAGAGAGTGCCGTAGGGTATGAAGGGGAGGGCAGGTTGTGAGGTACGAAGGTTGATACAGCGGACAGAAGGTCTATGGTTTTCCGAGTGCGTTTTCATGATCGTATTACATTGGGAAGGTTCAAAGTTCTTGGTATGATACAACAGCCAGGACACGGCGCACCTTCCCCACAAGGAGAGAGGTTTTTAGGGTCTGTTTTATTGAGCCGGTACCATACTCGGGTACCTACTGTAGCCCGGAAGGTAAATTCCGGTCGTCAACTTGAGGGTCGATTCTGTGGTTAGAAATACAGCTGATCTTGGTGCACCATTCACCTGCACGCATCCACAGTACTCGTACTTTGACTAATTACCGGTACCGGTATTTGCTTACTCTCACGTTCTGGACCCTCGCTAAGCGCGAGAATCCAAGAAGGAAGGAAAGAAACGAAAAAAAGTAAGCAAGCAAGCATAGACGTGCCCGCTCGCCTTGTCAACTGCCGTTACAGCAGGCTGCTTGCCTGCCTGATTACGAGCACCGTCCTATTCCGTCTCGTCTTCAATGGCCTACCGTATAGCGCCGTCGTCATCGTGCTGCAAGTGAGAAAAAACTGGTGCTCAAGTACTCGAGTACTCGAGCACGCAGTGCTTCGAAAGGGTATCTCTATTTGGCTGCCTCCTGGCTTGTACTGTACAGCACATGTGCTGGCAGAATGCAGGCGTAGGGTACATATTCACGGGGTCACGTTGAGGCGTCTAAGCTCACGTGCATGCGCGTATGATACGGATAGGCTTCTCGCGCTTGGGGGGGTTCGGCACGCACAGTAACTACGGTACTATGGCTGGCCTGACTCGGGCGAGGTGGATGTCTGTTTGTGGCCCGGTTATGGAGGGGAAGTAAGCACGGTATCGTCTGCTACTGTAGCTGTGAATGGGTGAATGTGTGAGTCGGTGAGTGAGAGTGAGTTACTCGGTTGGGATCAATCCCCGGCTTTTTTTTTCTCTTTCTCTTTCGATTTCTTATTTGTTTTTGCCACATGCGATACCGGTATGTTTGGTATTGTATCATAGCCTTTTCTTTTCCTTTGTTTGCTGGCTTGATGCACCGACGACCCTAATATGCTTGTAGCATTGATGATTGCGCTGTTGGTCTTAGCGAGCTTCTTTCTCGGGACTGACGTGGGGTTAATACTTTATTTTTTGCTCTTTTCTTGCTCTTTGCCGCTCTTTTTTTTCCTTTTTTTCCCATTTTTTTTCCTCTCCAATCTCAGTTTGGCGAGCGAGCCAGCACTTGTACTCGAGTACCGGTGCTCACAGGCTGCGTGAGTGAACCCGGGATATTGGGTCTTTTTCTTTTTTTCTTTCCTTTCCTTTTGCTTCGTTTTTTCTTCCTCTTGGTCCATACTCCCCCTGCATGTGATTGAGGCTTTGATAAGTTGCACTTGTAACGCTTTCTACACAACCGCCCCCGGTCTGATTATCTGTCTGGATTTTTAAGCTTTTCAACTTCTCGAGTTGATAGCCTTTGACAATGTTTGCTGTAAGAGTTTTGACGTTGGTGTTGTCTTCCATTGAGCTGAATATCCCCCCAGCTTGTTTGTACTCGGGCATCTTTGACTTTTGAAACCCCTGTCCTTTTACAAGGGATGTCACTTCACCAGAAAAACAAAAAACAAAATACCGACCTCCCGAAGGGCCAGGGTGCGCTCCCTCGAAATGTCATTTGCCGTGATTCTCTTTGACACAAGTGCCGTGAGCGAATACAGCAATTCACCCCCATCCAGCCTTCCCTACTTGAGCACAGTAGATTTGAAGGAAGAAGAAAGCGCGAACACAGAGCAAGGTGTTGGATCCGGTGCCTGGTTAATCCCTGACTCACGCCATACAAGTACTCGAGTACGGTACAGTCTTGAGCTCGGTACACTCCTTCGATCCTGAGCGGAGATGAGAAGGGAAGGAGAAAGATTCGTTTCGGTGAGGATTGGGGGGAAAGAAAGAAAGAAAGAAAAAAGTAAAACAAGGACCGCACCCAAACGTCCTGAGATGCCATGTTGTAAGATCATCTGGCTCGGTTCCCATGGTGCAGAGGAACCCCGAGCCCCGTGAATGGAACTTCCCTAAATCGCGGCTCTACTCGAGTATAGACTAATTCGTTCCCGGAGTTGGGAAACGCGTCAAAGCAGAAGTTGTGGAGGAGTGGTTCAAACTATGGTACCAGCAATTTGGGGAGATTTTAGTCTACCGGTACTGTATAGGATAGGTTTCCGGAAACTAACCGAATATCACTCGGGCAACGACCACAATCAACGGGTTTTCCTCATTAGCGCCTCGTTTCTTGGTGCTCACACCTACCCACACTAGCTCAGCCCAGTAGAATGAAGAGATTTGGATTTTTTTTTGATGGACGGTAGGAACGGTAAGGCGCATGTCAAGAGAGTTGGGACCTGTAGACCCTTTTAGGAGATTCTCCGCCTGGGTTCGTTTTCTCATCATTTTCGTGGAAAGGCGGTAGCCGACGGCACCGGTAGTGCAAACGGTAAACGAGCTTACAAGGCGGTCAGAGAGATTGATTCGTGAATGTGGCCCGCTCCACACAGACAAGACGAAGCATAGAAGCCGACGGATGGCATCGGAATCCTGCCTTGAGTATTTCTCCTTCTTAGGGGGGCTTTGCTCTTGCTGTGCATCTGTGGTCGGGGCCATCGGTAAGCTTGGATGAGGAGAGATTCTGTGGAAACGAGAACGATGCATTGGATCCGGGCCGTCCGACAGTCTTGACCTTACTGTACGAGTACAAGTACGTACTCCTGAATAGGGTAGGGAAGAGAGAAGGGAAGGGAGAGAGAGCTAGGGAAGTTAGTCCCTCCCCGTCCCCGGCGGGTGACGAGTACCAAACCCATAACTTATGCTTCACGTACCGGTATTAATATCTGTGTATTTGTGGTATCATACTCATTGATATACTCGAGTACTGTAAATGCACAAGCACGTATCTGGGCCACGCACGATACACTAGCGGCCACCCGGAGGGGGAAAGGGATGGAGATATAAAATGGCTACATTCAACTCTCTGCGCATAGATACAATACTCAGCACAATACTGTACGACAAATAATCATATCACACGTTACATGGCCCATCGGCATTTGAAAATGGCTGTGGTTATTCTAGTGAGATTCGTGGGTGGGTGGCATCTGCATTGCATAGTATAAAACGGTATTACTCGAGAGGTATGATTCAAGAAAGGATTTGGACTGGATAGGCTTGCCGCAGGTATGATAATAATAATATTATTATTATGATAGTATCATATTCTGCTCTCACGGGGGTTTTCACACAAACCGGGGAGGGTTAGGGATCCCCTTCCTGGTATTCGCACATCGTCACTGCCCCAAGCTGAATTTCTCAAGGTTCACCCCCTCTTGCGAGACGCCGAGTCCTTGCTAAATTAGGAACCATCCCTTGGGCACGATAACATCCCTTGGGTAAGATAACATTGTGAGCTTTCGGGGGATTTCCTTAGCTGCTCGAGTAGTATACCAGTATTCCGAGGCAAGGGGAAGAATTTAGAATGATGGAGGGGCAGATGGAGCAAGGAAGCGGATAAGGGAGAGGGGGATTGAGGGGATGGGTGGTGGTGGTTATGCTAAAGTAGCACTAAAGTATTATGATGATGGAATATGATATTGTGTACATCTGCATTTGAATCATTGAACCAAGTAGACTCGGATGGCCACACACACCCTTCGGGCATCAGTCTAGATACCGTACTCTTCCCAAGTTCACGGCTTTCTCCATAATAATATACAATATCTCTCTATATTTAGCAAACTTCCGTCGAAACCCACACTCTTCTCCTCAGATCGAGAGCCGTATTACTGTAACTTCTCCCGCCAAACAGCTTCGAGGGATAGGGTGCTCAATTCGCATGTACTGCACTTGTATGATACCCGCTGCGAATATTGGAGACAAATTTATATTTTCCCTACTGCAGTTCGAGAACCAGGCCCCCAGAAATGTTCCTTATGAGGCTGGCTTCTCCTTCTGTTTTTGCTGCATAGTATTCTGAATCCTTCCAAACCGCTTCTGCGGAAAGGCATGGTGCGGTTCACACATGCACACTTCCCACCTGGGCATATGTAACAAAGCGCACGCTAGCCATAGTCCCTTAGTCTCGACTCGGAAAATGCATCCTTCAAAGGTCCCTAGCTTTTTTCTCCGCGCGACTTATTTTCTTCTCCTCTTCTCTTCCTTGTTTCTCCCATTCTGCTTTCTCCTGTCCGCTCCTTCTCTCCTCTATTCAATACTCGTGCAGGTGAAGCTGGTTCGCTGGACGAAAAAAAACAAAAACAAAGGGAAAAAAAGGAATTTCATAAAGAGATCTATCATACCTGATTCCCTGGAAATCCTTTTTTTTTATTATACTTCTCTCTCTCTCTGTTCTCTATTCTCTCTATTTGTTCGTCATTTATCTGTCTACCGTCCGTCATTCATCACCTATAAACCATAAACCTTCATTCTTACAACACTATCAACAATTTTATTCTTTTCGCCACACGATCCCACATCCCGCATTTTTTTTTCAATCAGGCGACTTGCGGCAGTCCTTTCCTCTATCCGTCCCATACATCATACATAGTACCTTGCATACTTCCGTTCGTACCTTTTTACCAATTCGATAAGCACTCCTAATCTTCGCCGCATAGAGGGATGAAGAAGCACAGCAGAAGAATTTGGTAGTAAAATCTGATTTGCTTAAACAACTCCCGAACTTTGTACAACCCAACTAAGCCAGGAAGCGAAAAAGTCATTTCAGTTACTCCCACCGACTCTGCCGGCCCGTTGTACGAGTACGATTTTTTGGTTTTATACCCTCCCCTGGGAATATTTCTTCTTCCCAATCGTAGGGCTGCCTCACAATTAATTCCAAATTAATCGGCATCGCCCAATATTTTCTGCTGGTCCTGGGGTTTGGCTTGGAATTCGCAATTAACCAAGTAGTACTACCCCAAAGAAAATATATTATCCACGGCGTTTCCCGACGTCGGCTCAAGAGAATTCTCGACAATAGGGTGCTACCCCAGACCCCCCCGGCATACAACCCCCCCCCCCCCCCAAATCACACCACCCACCATCTTAAGTGGTCTGCTACTACTTGGGGGATGCGTCTCATAAATAAACCCATCACGTCCCGAAGAAATTCTTTCGAGCTGTCGCCAGAACATTGCACAGAGGGAGAGCTCAATATGGATTACGATTACACCTACATGTATGCGGCCCCCCCGGACGTCAGACCGAAGCAGAGGGGGAACAAGAGACAGTCTCGCATTAGGACATCGTTCTTTGGCGGTGGAAATAAACGTGGGAGTCTTGAATGTTCGCCAGGGGATAGCGGAGGGTCAAGGAGTCCATCAAGGATGATGATGGATAAGAACGATCAGGAAGTTGGATCATTTGCTTTTGGGCGACGGAAGTTACGAAAGGCATCGTCGAAAGTCAGCCTTCGATCAACGTCTTCAATGACAATTCACGAGAATCCAGAGGAGAAGTCGGGATATAAATCACTTTCTGAAATCCTGAGAGGAGGGCGGACGCCTTATGGTATGAATGGATCCCTCATGGACTCACCCTATGGAATTCCCTGGCTAAATGACACAATCGCACTTCTAGCTCAACGAAAGGGACTCAACCCAATTAGCTATCCCTTCAATTTCTCGCATATCACGCATGCCAACTCGCATGACTTCAACCAACTACACAAGGCTCCTCAACAAGAACTAGTTCGTGATTTCAACAAAGTGGTACGAGATTCTTCACTGCCCTTACGATGGAGAGGAACTGGCGACTCGGGCGAATTACCATTACCGTCACCAATGTCTTCAGGTCCTGTATCGAATCGTTCACGTTCATCATCATTCCAGACGATTGCGTCAAGACGACGAGCCAATTCGACCAAGTCGGTATCACCCAGTGAATCATTATGTGAACTGAGTCAGGTCCGTTCAGAAGAGAGTTCCCGATACGCTTGCCCGCTCACACCGCCCCCGAGGACATCATCAAGGCATTGTCTTCGCAGTCTACAGGAAAGCCCATCGGAGGATGGCCCAGACGATGATACTACCTCGGTAAACATCCCAGATGGCATTTCAGAACGGACGCTTCCTCGCCCAGTAACAACGCCTGATAATGGTAGCTATGGTAGAAAGCCTCCTGGGATTGAAAACCTTTCAGACAATGTATCTGACAGACCTACCCTAGATCAGCAAGATCGGGTGGAGTTACGAGGGTGCAAGTCTACGCCTGACCTGACACAGATTCGGCAAAGAAGCCTCCTAACTGTGCGGACTAGGCCTATCAGCCAGCTCAGCCAGGCATCAGATACACTCAACGGCAGCTTTACTGTTCCTGCTAGCCCAAGCCAGTCCATTTGCAACCGTCGTGCTTCGAAAAGGCTTTCAATGCTCATGCGTGCGTCAGGGGGCTTCGCTTCTGAATTTAGCGCTTGTCTCGACTCTTGGGAAGAGGACATTGACTGGTGCTACGAGAACCAGGTCGATGCTGATTGTGATTTTGTTTGGGATCAGAACTCGGAGTGTGAGCCCCAGACGACGATTGGTGTGGAGGAGACTAGCGACCTCTCGATATCTATGCGCGACTCCACTTCACTGAAGTTCCCTGAACCAAAGGAACAGTTTGTTTCCGTCGACAAGCGAATCACTGGTACGTTCGAGGACAAGCTACTCCTGCCACCCACCCCTCGTCTTCCGCCCAGCCCCGGTTTCCCACCATTCGAAGCCACCTCAATGTCAGACATTGGGGTAGCCGGTGGGGGGTTCGGCGCATATGAGCCTGACAATGAGGCAATTATCTTCCGGGCAGCGGACACGGCGCTGCGACACAGATCGCTCAGCGCCTCGGCTTCACTCCCAGACCTCGCTCCATGTCGCGCACATCGCGATGAACTCACCCGGGTAGCAAGGAAGTTGGATGAGCACATTGCGGCCCTCAACCATGAAATAGCCCCACCTGTCACTGAGCACCCTGCCTTCCACCCCTTCGCTGTATCACACAGCTTCTCGACATCCTACCTCCGTAACCGGTCGAGGGCAGACTCGGAAGCGACGTGTGTCACTCTCTGCTCAGACACCGAGACTGTTACACCCACCGACAGCATTGAGGTTATTACGCCCTCCGGCTCGGCCCACAATTCTGTCAACTTTAATTCACAGTACCTTGAAGGCAGGGCCGAGAAGGGGTTATCGTTTGCTGCCGCGGCATTGCCAGGAGTTGTTGAATTCGGACCTGAGCTCACTCATGCTATTCCTATCGAGGAAGAGGGACTTATTCACTTCATCTAGACAAAAATGTCACCAGGAGGGCTTGCATTGTTTGTCTGTATATTTTTTTTCTTTTGCTCTTATTTTCTATAGCGGAAAACGTATAATTTGTATTATTATTACCAGTCCCGGTTTTTTTATTTCCTGCCAACAGCAGTCTCAACTGACGCTTGCCACGCTGGTGGCAAAGAATAACCATATTTTTTCCTTGTGTCTATGTTATCTTCACGTCCTGGTGGTGCCTTTTTTATCTTTTGTTTTTACTTTATCCGTTAGATTTCTCTTGCAAAAAAAAAGGGACTTAGGGGTGTTAATATGGGGATCATTGTTTTATATAAAATATTTGTCTTATGTTCATTCAGTTGATTTCTCAGTTTTTATCATCATCGGGGGGGGGGGGGGGTATCTTTATTTACAAGCGCATTTACTGGTCTGGTCTCATTTGTCCTTTCTTATTTATTATTCCCTTTAGCTGGCTTTAGTTGGGTTTCACCTTTATTTTTGCTGGTATCTTGGTGCCGGAGGGTTAGGGGGGCGGATGGGATGGTATGGTATGGGATAGCATGGTATGGTATGGTATGGTGGGGCGGTTATCTCGTTTGCTTCCTTTTCTTGTCATATATTTTTCTCTTGGTGGAAAGGAAATTAGTAAGAGATCTTCGTGCTTCATATGTTCTCTCTCACTCACTGTCTGTCACTCTCACTTCGTTGGTCGCTCATTAGTTAAGTATCATACTTCGCTCATTTCCTGTACGTATACGTGCGTTCACTCATTCACTTGTTTACACACTCAGATTCATTCGTCCATCTCCATAATTTCCTTTATAGTCGTCGGCAGTGGGGGGGGAGGGGTTAGTTTTCTTTTTCCTTTCTTTCTTCCCACTATGAGGCAAGGAAATGTGGGGGATTCTTTTTTTTTTTTTTTTTTCCTTGGGGGGGAACGGACGGGCGGGCGGGAAAATGGGAAAAAGTTGCATGTTGGGGTTGCTGGCTGGCTGATTTTGATTTTTTTTGTTTCTTTTCTTTTCTTGCACTACTTGTATTCCTGGCTACTTTATTTTTCCTTTTTTCCTTTTTTCCTTTTTTTTTTTTCACTCATTTTTCTTTTCTCCTGGTGGTGATGATGATGGATGGGGGTGGTGGGTGGTATAATAGACTTACCGTATGGTAACGATACATTACAATAGTTTCTTATGCCACATACAATCATTTCCTCCTTTTTTTTTTTTTCACTTTTCCTTTTGGTGTTGGCTTTTGCTTTGTGCCTTGCTTTTTATTTTTTATTTTTTATTTTTTTATATACTTCACCGTGTGCACGTTCTTTCGTTTGATTCCTGTCTGTCACTTATTAATTCATTCGTTGAATTGGATTTTGTTAAAATATTAATTACAGTGATTACAAGCTGCGAGATACATATACGTTGTGCTAGTACAGGTAGATACTACCGTAGTAGATAGAGATAGATGTAGATATAATACAGTGTACTGTACCATAACTTGACTTGCACGTACGCATACGTTCTGGTAATGCTAGATTGGCTTGATTTGGGGGGGGGGGTTCTCTTTTTTTGAACTTGAAAATATAGGTAATGACTTGAGTGAGCGAGTAGGCTTGGTGATCGACTTCGCGTCATAAGTTAGTCCTCTCTAAAGTTATATATGCTATGCTATGCTACGCTATGATATAGCACTATGGGATAACAAGCATGGTATATCTCCATGCGTTCATCTACAATACTCTCCCCATCATGAATCCTCCAAATGAGGGAAAGGGGAAGAAAGAAAGAAAAAAACGCGTTCTATTGCTAACTCGAGTATCATGCACTCACTGCCCGGAGGGTGGTAATAATAATAATAATAATAATAATAATAATAATAAAATAATAAAAATGATCGGCAAAGTCTCCGTCCCATCATCCCCGATCCCCCATTGCTCCGCAACTGTCACCGCCATAGCACATTCATAAGCCTATACCGTATTTGGTATCGACCGACCTGACCTGTCCACAGTGCAAGAGAAGGAGAAGGAGAAGGAGGAGGAGGAGAAGGAGAAAAGGAAGGTATTGGAAACCCACCAAGTCGACGGCCGGGAAGTTAACCGTACGTTACTTTATCGTTCTGCAAGATTGAAGCATGTACCTTGCTTTTCTGCTGTGGTGTTACTATACTATACAAAGCATGTGCCATTGTGCTCAAGTACCGATGTCAACGGACTACTGCACGTTTAGTTTTTTAGCTGCGGAATTCTCTTGAGTGAGTGAGTGAGTGAGTGAGTGCGCGGTTTGTCTGTCACTGGTTATGGTACGGGCATTGTAGCGCCATTTCTTGTTCCGTTCTTTTAAAGGTGGAGGAGGAGGAGGAGGAGGAGGAGGATGAAGATGAGGGGAGAGGTTCCCGGCCCTGCTTTCAAGCGTTCTTGATGTCGAAAAAAAGGGATTGCTATACTGTATGTAGCATGCCAACCGAAATTTGCCCCCCCCCCCTCTCTTGCGATGATGCTACGAGTTATACTTAGGTAGTACGAGTACAATACAGCGCGAGTGTTATTGGGCGGGAGATCGGCGGTTCGGTATGGCTGATGATGATGGCGGGTGGATGGATGGATGGGAAGCGGGGTGGGAAGGGGGGATTCCTTTTTGGTGCGGGTTAGGGTAAGACATGGGTGGTTTGTGTTGCCGGCGATGCTATAGACTATAATATAGTACAGTACATGCTCGCTTGTTATGGCGGAGTCGATAGATAATTGGGGGGTTACGGTAATATGCCGGTGTATAGTGCAGAGTACAGTACAAAATTTAATGGTGGTTTTTACTAGTTGTGCTTGATAATATATCGGTCCATACAGTATCTACTATTGTGTTTCCAAATATGGTTCCTCCACTGTAATGCTGTGCAACTAACTTCTCAGTGCTACGGTACTCTACAGTACAGTACAGAACTGTAGTAGCAGCTGCAACGGTATCATAACACAGCACTTGTACAAGTACTGTCGTAGTAGATACCAGTCCGGTGACATTCCGCTCCCCGCGCCCCCTTTCTCTTCAACTCGCGAGTCAATCATTCCATATAATCCACATATCATATTATACATCCCAACAACTTACTCGTCTACCGCCATACCGACGACTATCATACCCGCATCCACAAAAAGACCCCCAATCGGAGCCACCATCCTTCTGACGGATGGGGAAGGGATGGCAAACGAGATGGAAGGAAAGGAAGGGAAAAACATTCACCCATTCATCCAACCCGCTCGATAAGCCAGCCAACAAACCAAATACGGTATTCCACACTAGATTAACTAATGATCTGTGCTACTCTGTTATCATAGTTCCTGCATTTTAATTGCCGGTTCCCCCTCTGGTGGGCAAACCAGAGGAGAGTAACCTACCCCCACAGTACAGTACGTTACCAACTATCTAGATGGACATGTTACTACGATCTAGCATACTACCGGTATACCATCCTCCTCCTCCTCCTCCTCCTCCCCCGCCTCCCCCGCCTCCCCCTCCTCGTGATGGCCCAGAGGGGGGAGGAGCCCGGCACGGTCTGGAACGGGAGAGACTTTGGAGGTTGGTCGGTGGGGGCCAAACATGGCTTTCTACTTTGGAAGAATTGATGCATTGCGCGTGGCGGGCGGGCGAGCGGCGGTTCGGTTGGAGTTGGGATCAAGACTCGGATCTGTTTGGTACTTTGTCTCTGCTCCCTTGAATTCGGGATTTGGGGTTTTTCATTTTTTTTTTTTGCTGGGATTTGGGTTTATTTTGATTCTGGCATGGAGGGATTAGTGAATGGGTAGGTTAACTCAATGAGGAGATCATCATAAGGAAGGGTAAGTCAATTGCGTGCACATCCTTACTCGAGCACAGTACTAGCCAGTTTTTTTTCTACCATCGCACAGAAATTAACTTCTAGCCTAGGGGTTACCGTCCGAAAATATAGTTCTGGAGGAATATTCGAAAAAAGCAATTGGAGATCAGCCGGAGGAAAAAAAAAAAAGAAGGAAAAAGAAAAACAAAGACATTGCGACACACTGAGGTGACGACGACAGCGAGGAACCCCACCAAACTACTTGCGCCGCCAACGAACGGATCAGAACCTGCTGTGCTATTCACAAAAATACCCAGTGTGGCTCTTGCAGCGGCCGCTTCGTAATCCTCTCTTTCCCCCTTCTCCTCTTCATCGTGCTAACAACTCTGGAAAGTGACATAACAGACGCACACACGCCGTGTAGCGCCCATGCCTTCTTCCTCCACCCTCTGTCGCTCCGTCTGTGGTCCCGGCAATTAAAAAACCAAAACCACCCTGGTGGCTGCGGAAGGGAAAGGGAATGGAGTAAGGAGGAAGTGAAAACCGGAAAAAACGGAAAGCAGCAAGTTCTTGAAACGGAGGATACGGTACCCAGTTGGCAGGGACATGGCATGGAATCGCCGAGAGTTCGATACTCCTAGTAGACAGGGGTCCAGAGGATTATGGATGATCCCAGTTTGCCTGCCACCCCCCTGCCGGGGATTTCTGCTCATCAGGCAATGTAAGGTACGAGACGAGACTACTGCATCGCTCCTGAGGGCGTATATATATTTTTTCCTTTGCGGCGAGGACAATACGATAGGAGTTACGAAGGGGAGGGGAGAGGGTAAAGTAAAGAGACACTATAGTACAGGGACAAGGATAGGAAGGGAAAAACATTAAGGTGTCCGTTGTGTTGGGTGGGGACTTGGTCGCTACATGTGTACTTGGAGTGAGTTTGTTTCCGGTGGCTCGGTATTTTGTGTCGAGTGCTAGGTTGGTTATTGGTTACAAGGTTCGTTTGGTACCCGTAGTACTCGAGTAGAGAAGGGGAGATCAGGCTTCGGTGGAGGGGATAAAAATTTGGAGTCCGGCTAGGCTTTGGTTATGGTATTTGCGCGAGTCCAATTAAAGTTAGTCGATATTGATAGCATTATTATAGAGTTCGGCACAATTCCGCTAGGGTCGAGATATTCATGCAATTGTGTGGATAGTAATATAGTATTAATATCCACAAGATCATACATACATACATCTATTCCACTATTGCATGACACCGAGATCCAGGCAAAAATTATGCACTTGTGTTCACAAAGGTCATTCAATTATGAGTAAAGGTTTATGCGTACCGTGCGATATTCTCCTATGCTCTCCTCTGAGGTATCATACTTTAGAAACATTACTATGCCCCCATAACCCCATGTACTCTACCCAATGCAGAGAACCCAATCCACAAAACCCGACTAGCAGACTTCCAATTCCCTCTCCCTCCTCCCCGCCCCCCCACCTATCGCACCCCATCACCCCATCAATCGCACAATTCAACCCTTATTATATTCAACCCCATCATACCAACACCCTCCCAGACCCCCTTCCCCGGATTCCCCCTCCCCAATCCCACACGCACCTCCCCGAACTGGCAATCAATTAGAAGCCGAAAAGAAAACAACCTAGAAGGGACGTCCCTCCCCTCCCCTTCCTAGCGTGGCGAGGGGGGACGACAAGGGGTTTAAAAAAACAAAAAAACAAAAAGATCGAGGCCTTCTTATTATAATAAGTATCATAGTACTTGTGGTATTATGGTACGAGTACTCGAGTAATCGATATTACCCCCCCTTCCCCCCAACCAGCCTTACGATTTCCCCGCCTTCCTGTCTAGTAAGGAGTTCGTAAAAGGGGGGGGGGGGGTGGGAAGGCAATATCGACGGGCACGGTGGTTCAGGTACCGTAGGCACTCACGGTTGTCACCGGGAAGAGACGTTGGCTGTGATTGACTGGGATGTGGTGGTGTGATGGGGTGATGGTGCGATCCACGCGATTGGAAGGTTTAGAGGCCCTACAAGTACCCAGACTTATGTCGTGCAGGTGAGAAAAGGTTTACTTGTATCTTAATAGTTAGCCTTTGGATATTTGTATCACATACACACACACACACACACACAGAATGAGTATTTTGAGAGTTTGTTGTACAAGTATCGGTACCACTGTACGAGTATATACCCCTTCGGGCATTTTACTAAACCCCGTTTGCGAGATTGGCTCACTCACTCACTCACTCATTCGGTGATGATGATTTCGGCCCCGCGTTTCATTCCGATGTGGGGAGGAAGAAAGGAAAGAAAGAATGGCTATTAATGATATTGTTACTAGTATGATACAAGTTATAGTCTAGTATTATAGTAAGGTTTGTGTGATCTTGTCTGGAATTACAGTGCTCGAGTAGGTACTCGTACAGTATCGTTCGTGATCGGACCATATGCTATATAGTAAGGTAAGGTAAGGTAAGGTAAGGCAGGAACGTCGGGAGTTGCCTATCCTGGCCATCGATATAAATTTTATAATAAATAAGATCTGGCTGTTGTTCTTTTTTCTTCTTCCATATTTGTCTCGGATGGTGGATTTCCCCCCCCCCTTTTTTTTTCCGAGGGAGGAAAATTCTGGATTACACAGTACATAGCATGTTAGTACCGTACGCGTTTACAGTACGGTACCGTATTCGAGTTTTTTTCCTCTAATTATTGTATCATAGCTGGGCTGGCATGATGTGTGCGGGCGGGGTGGATCGATGGATCGCTTTTGTTTTGTTTTGTTTTGTTTTGTTTTGTTCCCCCTTTAAGCGTGATGGGTACAATAAATATTGTAGTACAATACCTAATAATAATAATATCACGATGCGAGAAATCCCGTTGCAAAAACCCCCCCTCCCCCGATTATTATGTCATCAGCCACTATTTTACAGGTAGCGTAGTGTTCCTTCCTTCATTCCTTCCTTCCTCACTAGCGGTTTTTGCTGATCATGATCATCTACCGGTACCGGTACCGGTAAAAAAAAAAAAAAAAAACTAGTGATAAAATATTAATAATCTATCATAATTATCAATTATCATACCACGGGCGAGCGGGGGCTTAGGAATCATGGACTAATTACCGGTATATATATATATATATATATTTTACAAGTTATTGTAATACCATGGACGGAGATGTCCTCTTTTTTTTTTTTTTTGATCCTAAGGGGTTTGTCTTTACTGTTGGCAATTTGTGTGAGAACTTTTTTTCCCTTTATAAATGTGGTTTTTTACGAGTATTGGTACTGTATCATACTAGTACTATTTTAGTGCTACATAATAATATTATTATGGTAAACGTATGGTACTTTCATAGCGGGAATAATAATTAATAATAATTTATATTGCCTGACGTTTGTAAAAAAAATTAAATTAAATTAAATTAAATAATTACAATATGGGTAAGAAAGAAAGAAAGAAAGAATCGACCGAAGCCTTCAAGATTTAATATTGAAGATTTGAATAGTGGTACAGTTATGCGATGGTCTAGCCGTCGTGTTTTTTTTTTTTTTTTTTTTTTTTAACTACAGTACCGGTACCTCTTCTAGTTGGAGAGCTTTTAATCTTGAACATTGGGAGGGTAAAAAAATTAATTAATTGGGAAAGAACCTGAGAAATTGACGAACGACCCTTTTCTTCGAAATCGATTTATGGTAGCTTAGCGTAGGGTAGTAGGCTGTTGTGAGGAGCAAGCTCGGTGAGGCTTGGCAAATATTTTGCGGGGCAGATTTAGTCGCTGAGCCCCTCACAGAGTCTACTCGTACGGAGGTATGATAAGTTCCCCTACCACCACCAGCATGCGATAAATACCATAAACAAATGTTGCAAATTCAACCTCTGCAGGATCAAAAGGGAAGAAGAAGAAAAGGCAAAACCCCCAATTAGACTAACTGACACTCTCTTCCTGGTACTACCGTACATCACACAGTAACTTAACATTTTTTTTAAAAAAAAAAAAAAAAAAAACCTCGCATCGCATAATAAGCTTACACACATACATCCATGCATGTATGCACGGAGCACACGGTATTCTGACAATCCTCATCCTTTCATTCTAAATCCCCTTTCCTTTCCTTCATCAAGTCTATCATACTTCGCAGGCATGTGGTACGGTACGGTACCTGATCCCCCACCTTCTTTCTCCCCCCTCCCCCTCACCCATCCGCCAGGATTCAAACCACTTTAACCATACCGCTCGTTTCAATCCTCGCTACAAGTACCCGCTCACCCAATCGGAGATAAACGTTTCGCGGGGCATAGCGGGATGATGGAGGCGAAGAGGAAAAAAAAAAAAAAAGGAGAAAAAAAAAAAAAAAGGAACCGGGTTACATTGAATATGTTCTCAAGTGCCATACCCGTGCACATGCGAGCACATGTACTCGAGTATCATAGTGCCGCCTGTTCACTTCGATTTCTACAGTATCTGGCCCTGCGATGGGTGAGATTTCCCGTGCGTGTGGGTCGATTTGAAGGAAGGGGAGAGGGGTGGGTGCCCTATAACGCTGGATTTTAAGAATTTGTTAGAAATTAGATTGGAGAATATGTTTCCCGTCGGAGCGGGAGCGAGGGGGGTAGGGAGGGGACAAGAAGAGGAGGGAAAGTGTTTCAAACGGGATGAGCTTCTTCTTTTCTTTTTTCTTCTACTTCTTTCCCTTCCGTGAGAGAGAGAGAGAGAGAGAGAGAGAGACAGCTTTACCTAGCCAACGGTGCAACAGCATGAAGAAGAAGGTGGCGGTTTTGCTTTGTGTTTTGTGTTTCTTTCTTTTTCGTGTTGTTTGCCTACTGGCGGGATGCTACAATACCTACTCGCGTGGGGTACGAGTACGATACGAGTATGATATTGTGTGATTTGCCATTATATTACAGTACCTGTGTTGAACCTGGGAGATTCAGTCGGTCGGTCAATCGGCCGGTCGGTCTGAGTCTGACGAGATCTCATTGGCCGTCTCGCCTACCACCTACTCGAGCATCCGTGGCTTCCCCAAAGGTGATATATCCTTGAGAATGCTTGTACCGGCAGTGGGGCTCGAGCTTTTTGCCGTCAATCGGGACATGTCCCAGGCAAGAGGTACCCGGGAACAGGGATTAAAGGAGTCCGTGGTAAAAAAATCTGTGCGTATCTGAGCGCCAATATTCGAGTACCGTACTACAACATATCCCCCCCCCCCCCCTTTTTCGGGTGCTACTTGCATGGACAAGCCATATTGTACCGGTATCGTACTTGTAGTTTGACTTGTGTTCGAAACTGATCGAGTTAGACAATATATTCGCGGCCCTGTTCCATCCACACCGTGCATTTGCGGGGTTGAGAGGAATAGAGGGGAGGGAAGATCCGGTTCGGGAATTTGCCATGCGAGTACAGTATTATAGTTATTGAATTTCATAGCTACCTGTATAGGGTATTACCGATGGAACTGGACCCACGGGATGGAGGAAAAAATCGAGCGTGATGTAGAAGGGGGGGGGGGGTATATGAATCAATGGGTGCAAAGTTTGGGCTTCCCGATCTCGGTATCAACGTATAATTGGTAGCCTTAAGTTCATGGCTTCTTCGTGTCTGACCGACCGACTGACCGATCGAAAAGACAGACCGTGCATTGTGCTACCCGACTGCACTCGGGTATGGAGGTTACCGGTAGTGAAGGAACGGACAGGGTACAGGTGGCCGAGGACATATCCATACATAATACAGCCTGAATGTGGAACTGGAAGATCTATCGCTGTTGTATAACAAACATGTTTTTCTGAATCAGGTGTGATATTGTTTCCATACCATGATGCATTATCAGACCCTTCCATGATATGGCTGACAGCGCATCAGTAGCAAACCCCTGCTCATGGTTTCGCGTGCGGTATGGGAATTTTTATGCAATAGCGGGATGTTGGTTTAAAGTGCTTATCTTGCACTTAGGTTCCATTCTAGTCCCGCGGTCATAGGACCCCCGCCCAGTGACAAAATACTCAATCTTTTCATGCCCCCCCCATCTTCAAGTTCAAAATGGAAGATTTCATGGTTTTATTTGACGGGTTCGGTTGAGGCTTCGTGTGAGGGATTTACAATACTTCTGCATGAGTAGTCTGAGGAGTGCGTCGTTGAGACGAGGGCTGTTTGCTAGTGGAGAGCAGGCCTTTTGTTGGAGAGAATTGGCCCACCGTTTGCCAAGGCGATTTAGTTGCTTGGGGCGTGCAGATGGGGAGAGGGCGTGCCTATCGCAATTCCGTCTTCGACTCCAAAATATGTGATATCTTGGTGAATCAGCCATGGATGGAATTCGTGTTGACAAGCCGAAGGCTTGACTTTGGGATGCGATTGAGAAGCTACGGTACTTTAAATGGTGTATTTGGTGGCTCGACACTCCGAGGCTTTCAATCCCGCCTGTTTGAGATACGTTATCAGTACGAATTGTCCGGCATATTCTGAAATCAATGACAAACCTTCTCCCACACCCTCGTCTAATGCCTTCAATTCCCTAGATCGAGCCTTAGAACTTGCTAATGGCTACCGCGCCTATCAGTAAATATCATCCATCGATAAAAAAATCGGTGGATGCGGTGCCGGCTACATGAATAAAGAACAGGCCGATATATTCCATGTTTGCTAGGTCTAACTGTTTCTTGATAGCCTTCTTGATCGCATCATATCCTCCGCGGAGGTCGTAGAGCTAGATATCTGCTGTGTAGTAGATACCGCCCCTGGGTGTTCCGGTCTCCTTCACAAATGCTATATTGCGGCACTGCATTCGGCTTCGTTCCTGTAGGGCTTTGCCGTGTCAAACGTGGCGGTATCCAACATATAGTGCCTTGGGAACTGCCCCTTGGAGACCCCTGGTGGTGTCTGGTATACACAGAAGCCTATCACTGGGATTTAGTGCCCCCCAACGAGCTTACGAGTTGGTGTCAGAGAGTTGGGAGCTATTCTGGGTATCATATCTGGAAGGTTTCTAGTTTATAGTGTGCTGCGAGAATTGGTCTGTTTCTGGTCGTGAGCCAGGGTTGATTGTAAGGTGATTGCTATTGCTAGGTAATGGGTAATCTATGGGGGGCCCGGGGGTGTTAATTATACTAGTGCGGTGGGGATAAGTGTTCAACACCCGGACCGATGAGGTTTTTCTACCAGCTGACTGGGGGGAGGGAATCTGGAGCCAACCCTATCACGAACGGATTAAGATCTAATAGAATGAGAGAGGTATTTGGGAGCGGTGGGGAAATTTTTAATAGGGATGTAGATAACCGGGCCGTTTTGCGTGCTGGGGGCGAAACGCCCTGGGCGGCTGGGGGGGCAAACGAATGATGCTGACCCGTCTATGATTGGCTGCTGCGACCTCTTTGGTTTCTTGACTTCCCTAACCGCCGTTGGAGTGAAAGACGAAGTTATTATCATTCACCGAGGCCTTGGACTTCATATACCCTAGCGGGTTACTTGGGTACGGGTGTTGTTTACTTTATTCGATCTAGATAGAGAGAGAAGAGCGGATATTAGGGCAAATACTAGGGGGTACTATGCCGCCGCTGTAGTTTGCGTTGAAGGCTGGCCTTCTTGCGCCTGTACGAGTGCTATAGACATGAGGAGATTCTGATTATCAACGGGGTATCATAAACGGCTCATATCTGAGTACTCGTGGATAAAATAAAAAATCCCCGAGCAGGCATATACAGGGAGAATATGTCCTTAGGGAATTTGGATAGCGCTATCATCTTGCTTCATGAAGCTCCCAAAAGGCCAGGATCTAGGAAGTTTTAACTCATAGCACAATTAGCATATCGAGCTGCAAGAATACTTTTCTGTCACTCGGCTTTTTATGTGTGGATAGGGGGTCCAAACTTACAAGCTCTCTGATCCTATGTGGAAAAACTCACCTTATTTCCTTTACTCTACTGCCCGTACTCGAATATAGTATGATAATATTATGATATTATGGAAGCCTCCTATATCGCAAGGAAACCTAGCAAAATGGTTGCTCTAAATTTCACTGAAAAACCGAAAAAAGGGTGGATTATGGGTATGTATTTGCAAAGGGGGGGGCTTAAATTATCGCCGTTATATCTCGCCTCCATGACAGAAAAGAGGGTATCAAAAACTATTCTGTACTTTTCGGAGCAGACGACGGCAACACTAGAGGGCCCTTCGGAGAATGCTTTGGCGTCCTGGGGGCTTTCACAGCTTTGAGGGCAGGTTTCCCGGATTCGGAGGGGGACGGGATTCACCAATTCGGCGAGGATGTACTGGGAAGATTGATTTGAGCCTGGAGATTTAATGGAGATGGTGGGGTCTGATGAGAGTGAGCTTTGAGGACTGTAATGGCTTCTGGAGTTGCGTGGAGGATTGGGGTTGTGGGCTGGCATGGGTTGATGGGGAGAATTGGTCAGATTCCTGGGTGATACAGTGGAAGCAGTGGGAGAGAATGGGAGAGAATGGTGCGAACTGCGTGTTAAATGGTTCCTAGGGTCGAATGGTAGGCCGGGGGCGGGGTTTGGCATGGGAAAATTGGTCTGGTCCCCTAGAGATTCCGGGGAAGTGGTGGGATTTGAGTTGTCTAATGCATATGGGAGTGAGACTGAAGAGCTCCTAGGGTAGAGCGGTAGACCAGAGGTGAGGTTTGGTATGACTGGAGGGTTCCCAGAAGCATAGAAGTATTCCGAGTCACTCCCAGGTCCGTAGTATGTCTGGGAGTGACTGTTCCTGATACAACAGACAACTCTACCTCAACCTCGCCATCGAGTTACTGATCCGGCGTCTGAGCATCTTTATCCCGCCGGCTAAGTCCTCGATGCTTCTCCATTGACCCTAGAACTTACTGGTGTCTATTCATATGCGCCCTTGAGATGGGTGTTCGGTGATTTTTATCCGCTTTCCCCAGATCAATATCTGCCCATTCCAATAACAGCCTTACTACTTCCACGCGCCTCTTCCCAGCTACCCGTGAGAGCGGTATTCGGTCTTGGTTATGTGCCCCGTTGGGGTTAACATCTCTCTGCTCCAGTAACCATTTCACTGTCTCTTGGTGTCCGTTCTAGACAGCAGACAAAAGCGGAGCCCGGCCACGACTGTCCACATAATCGGGATCGATAGCTTCCTGTTCTAATAACTGCTCCACTAGCCCCCGCTACAGCTTTTAGCAGCCCATAGAAGTGGCGTACTATCACTAAAATCGCAACTCCTCAGGTCCCAATTTTTCACCATTAAAGCAATTGCAGTTTCTTCAATACCAAGAAACACCACCCCATGCAGCCCGGTAGGCCCCACAGGCGGATAATCCAATGAGTTATGCCGTGGCCAGCACTTATTCTTAATCGAAAGTAGCTTGGTAGATAAGTACTCATGATAGCGGTCAAGAACGTCTAGGGTGGGTGACCTACACTGTCCGCGGTTCCCCTTGCGGCATGAGTTCCTCAGAGCTAAGAAGGGTAGTCAAAAAAGGGAGCTCCTAAAGGAACACCAGGGAGGGTAGGTGATAGGCTCACGACATTAGGAAAGCTGAGGTATATTATATAGGTCTCAGACATTGTCGAGTAGGGGTTCTCGAAAAGGATTGAGTTGGTACAAGGATGCTCTTGCGGAGTTTAATGTATAAGACGGACCGTTAATGACAGGGCATCAACAGTAGTGAGCCCTAGGGACAGCTTAGGAGTGTCTGAAAAGAAGAAGTGTTTTCAACGCCAAGCATGGTGGTCCCTTTTTTCACCGCGAGGGCTTGATAAAGCTCGCCGGCCCGTGGTGGCCATTCTGAATGCGCAACCCACATCAAAGCGGCCATTTAGAGTTTTGATCTGCTCTCACTTTGCACTTTTATCCGCTCTAGTGTCGCAGTATACGTGTCGCCCGGACCCGGACCCATTGTCATCTCGTTGAGCATTTTCCTTCTTCTGACGATGGTTGCTTCTGCTAAGGTGGCCAATATTGTGCGAAACGAATTGAAATTTGGACACCATGGATAGTCAGCGACCTGGAATCGAACCGGATATTTCAGCACCCATGACGACGTATACCTCAAAAAGAGCTTTGAGAATAGTTCGCATGATATCTGCACTCAAGGAGTCCTCCATCCCATCAGGCTCAGTGTCCCTGTTTAACCTCATATTTAGGTAAACCCTGGTGTCCTTTGTAACTAGGCTTTATTGTGGGCTTTACGGTAGCTATTATTGTATAGGGGAGGTGTCCGAACCTCTTGCTGAACATGCCGCCTTCCGGTAAGAAAGATGAGGGTATCGGATGACTCATGAATAGGGTTTTGTGGTGATTCAGGAAGCCCCAACCGACGATATGGTAGGGATCCGTCTGGGGCATCGATAAAAAGTCCCCTCTTGAGATACGGAGGCCGCCTTCAACACTTCAAGCAAGTCAGGAAGTCGCAGATCTCGACCCACGAGACCCCCCCACCCCCTCTGAAATACCTGGTTGATGTCTTTTAGAGTGTCTTTTCCCCAACAGGTTGTTTCCGGGGGGCACCTAAAATTTTGATCGTAGCCTGCTCTTTCCGGTCAAGGAAGTCGCAGTAAAAACAGGTAACAGCAATTTTTCCTCCGGCGGCCTGATCGCACAAACTGTCGGTCACTGCAAAGTTAGAAGCGGCTTTCTGCTTAGTTATATTCCATACTACAGAAAAGCACATTTCTTACTTTACCAGAGATATGTTTTTCCCACCCCCGGGCCGCCTGAACAAAACAAAACAGGCTTGGGGTATCTGCGTTTAGCATTCCGCCGCTCTAGAAACCCTTTGGTATCTAGAAGTAAAGTTCTCACGCCATCAAGTCTGCGGGTACACGCATCCTAGTATCATTTTCTTAGTTCGAGAGGAGATAGCCGGTCTAGAATTTCGACGCTTCTCGTCAGCTATCACAGTGCTGTGGCTACTCATCATGTTGCCGCCATTCTGCCATTGGTAATGCTGTTGCCATTCGGATTGAGGAGTTTTTGAACACATCGCCTGAAATGTTTTAATAGATGGGGAATATTGGGGATGGTAAGAATTCAGGGGGTTAGTGAACCGAAGGTCTTTCGGATAAAGAGAGGTAGATGCTGCAGTCCTTCGAAGTGGTGTCCTTCGGTACCTGAGTACTGCAGCAGCCTTGCGGTTTGCCAATCCGTTCCTTCGCATGACAAGGAATTACCAACGCACATGACGCCTCGGCCAGCCCAGGTTGAAAGCTACTGTGCGAATATCGTATTGTGCTGTATGGTACTGAGTTACATACAACCTGATGCCTGCAAATAATAGGTTGAACTAGAGCCCCTGCATTCGAACGGCCCGAGGATGAACACTTTCTATAGTCGAGTATGGGTCATTCGTTCCTACAGGGCCCAACACTGGCTCTGGGGCTATAAGCTGTGTTTCCATCTAAAGCACAGAAAGAGCTGCAAATCAAACCTGGTCATACTCGTAATGTTATGGCGCTTGTAAAACAGACAGTTACAGACTGCTATTGCGTACAGCTAAAAATTGGCCAAACCCTCGGAAGTTCGGCGGCACGCAACAACAGTCCGCTTCACAAACATCACCGCATCGTGCGCACGTAGAACCGAGTGGCATGGCCAAATCAAACAATACCGGACAATCTCTAGGCATTGGTAGACGATCCCGAAAGACGCACCTCGACAATTGGATCCTCCCTCAATCGAGTGAGCGCTCATGATTGATAACTGTTGACAAACCATTCTTTCAGTATCGGGGGGTTGAGGGTAAGTGAGGCGAAGTGAGTGTGATTGGCTCGCAGGTCACTTCGGCCACTCAAATATCATAGCAGTATATAGTGGAGCCGCAGCGTTGGGGTGGAATAGAGGGCTCGCCCGGCCTCTCCCCACCTCCTAGAAAACGTCGGGGTTTGCCCTTCATCTGGTTACACTCACCAAACTTTGGCTAGTGGGAACTGAAATTGCTTCACACATGGTCACTCCCTAAGTGCAAAGACACCCCCATGATAATCCGATTCCATAAGCTGGGCTGCTGGGACTAGGCTCACGAATTCGGGTGGCTTTAGCAAAAAAAAAAAAAAAAACCTATCATGACGTATGGAACTCGAGCCCCATTGCGAGTGAGCGCTAAATAAATATAAAAGGCATTAGAACTTTCAAATTTCCTCCGGCATGGTGGAGAGTTGCGTGCAGTGTCGTGCGGCCGTCCGGGATACCTTCTCTCTCTTGATTGTTGGACGGGCGTCAATTGGCGGTTTCCAGATTTTTGTTAGTTCGATTATGATACTTACATGTTTCTCCTAATGTATAACACAGGGGCTGTTTAGATCGTCGTCGTTCGAGGTGACTGCCATTTCAAAGGATGTTTGCGGGAACGCTCATTGAAAAGAATGCTAAACGCGGACAACGATCTGCCAGGAGACTGCAGCCGGCCCCCGAGTTCAGGGTGCTTTATTTCGAGTGAGAAACCAGAATGCAGAGGAAGGTGCCCCAGTCGATGCGACGTTAGTCTACCTCCTAAACTGATAAAGAGGCACGACTAGTATAGTACTAGCGAGTGATGAACAGGGGTGTTGGCAGGCGAAAAAGCGGATTCAGCAAAGTAGGGTAACAAAAAAATCCCTGTTAGTGATCCCTGTTCGTCCTAGGCCGATGTTCCTCATCCCCCGTGGGAGACTGAGCCACCCTAGCGTTAAATTCCATCAATCGCTGACAAATCACAACCAAGGATCAGTCAAATTTTGCCACACTTGTCATAGGTATCATAGTTCTGGCCCATCGTGGCTCAGTAGACTACTGTACGACAATGCATGCGGATCACAGCCCATCGCAAAAAACCAACCAGGAAAAACCCGATTCAATCCGATGCAATCTGATAAGCACAATCCCGTTTCCAACAACAGCACAAGGCCGGATTCAAGCATCTACGATCATTTCCATCCAGCCACACACACACTAAGTCCTAATCAGAATATATCGGGACGCTTTGCCAGGTCTCGGGAGGCTAGGCTATCCGAATACTTTACGATATCCGTCGGCGGACCAGCACCCTTGCGCCCAACTGAACGAATCGCCGTGGCCGGAAATATGTTTCGCGTGGGTTGGTCGGTGGGGGTCGTTGTTTGTTTGCGGCAATAGTCACCCTACACTGGAGCAGACCTGCGGGAAGCGAGAGAAGCGAGGAAGGAGGAATGGGCTTGTCGGGTGTGCTGGGTGGGAGGGGTGCAGGTCGTTGCGAAAAAGGCTGAGATAGATAGATATGAAAAGTATTCTTCCCACGAACAAGTTCGCTCAAGAATCAGTCGATCGATATACAGATGGTAAAACAAACTTGCTTACCTACTTAAAAAAAAAAAGAGGTGGGGGATCAAAGCCCTCTCTCTGTTCGCACGCAGGTGTTCGATGTGTTTTTTAACGTTCCAGAACATGAGTCTCACGCCAGTAGGCCCCGCAAAATCTTGTTCTCATGAAGCCACCACCCACTGTGCCATAACTAGACCACTTGTCTGGTCTCATTCCGGAGACTTTGGGAAAACCGTTGAGTATACATGAGCGTACGGTAACGTGAACCGCAAGAAGAGAGAGGGGACGGGAACATTATTTTTTCAGCCCTCCCTCCCCTCCGGCTGGGCTGAGGTTGGGCGCAGAGGCACCACGCCCGCATTGGCACAGGAATGTTACAGGAAAAGAAATATCATAGTTGCTTTATACATGAGAATAAGAGGGAACTCATTCTATATCGAAGTCCTGGAAGAAAGCACAACGCTCATCCCCCGTTCACAAACAAGCGCCCATACATTGGAATAGCCACCAAAGGCCCAAGGCCGAAGGAAAAACAAACACAAGAATAGCGATGATATTCGTACACAAGAGTGATAAGAAACATGTCTGCGCCGCTTGAGGTTTGAGTTTGAAGCATTAGAATGAAAGTGTCTCTTCATAAAACAAATAGCTACTGTATACAGTACTTGACCATTCATAAAGTATCCGGATGCCTCGGCACCAAGATTCCATGTTTTGGTGTTGGTTGGTTAGCTTGGCATCAAGGCATCTGAATACTTTGTGAATGGTCAAGTATAACAATCGTTCAAGAAAAAGAGAAACTGAAAAGAAGGGAGGTATGGACAAACACGAGAACAACGCCTTGTCTGGCACTCCATAAAAATAATGTTTTCCTAACTGTCATATCATACCATTTTTGTTGAAAAAGAAATATTTTAACGTTAGACTTTTAGTTACAGCTTAATGTGCAGGCCTCTCACTGGATTTTCGTTTTGATAGCAACTGCCATTAAGACAGCTACTATGTGGATACGAGTTTTTCCTTTCTTCCTACTCTTTGGTCAAAGGGATTCGAGCTTAGGGGGGATTGCGTAAACGAAAGTCAGAAGTCAGAAGTGTGTTCCATGCTCAATTTATTGACGAAGCACCACCGATCCGGCATACGGCTACGGGGAGTATGAAGCATTGGCAGCAATGCTCAAGTAAACGCCTGAGAAAAGCAAGGAACACGCAGCAACACAAACTTCCTGCCGTGAAGTGGCTTTATTCCCTCTCAAATATTCGCCGAGGGGCCCAACTTCCAGCCTCTAACTTTCCCTGAGTTGGGCGTCGTTACTCTATTGAAAAAAAGAATAAAGGAAATGAGAGGGAAGGGAGGAATAAGAATAGAAAACAGGGTAAAGGGGAAATAAAAGGTGCACATCAGAATAATAAGCAACACGCTTGCGTCCGCTTGGGGGTTGTCTAAGCCCGAAGCATAGGAATAAAGGTGTTCCGCTCACAAAAGAGTGGCTATACAGGAGAACAACCGACCAAAAGAAAACGTGGTTAAAAAGATATTGATAAAGGAAGCAAGCAAGTTTTTTTTTGGAGGGGGTCTGTTTGGGGGGGGGTTGTTTTATCCACGTTTTGTTAACGCTCCACTTGTTCACTGCCCAGCATAGCAAGAATCAAGATATCTATGTATGAATGTATTGACTGCTCCGCTTGAGGCCCGAGCATAGCAAGAATCAATGAATCTGCTTGACAACGAATCGACCGCTTCTCTTCGATTATTCTGGCCATCTCTCTTGTTCTACGATGAGACTGAAGAGCGATGGCAAGTGAGGCTCCCTTGCGGGGCGCCTTCTTCGCTTCCACCACTCCCTCACAAGAGGTCTCTTTTGGGTAGCGGGATTTTTTAGACGGGGGTGTTTTTTTTGAGCAGCGGCCCGTTTTCTGAGCTGGGGTCAAGCCGGCAGAAGCTGCTGGGCCCGAAACAGAATCGGCTCTCCCGGCAGAGCTGACTTCCCCAGAGGAGTTCTTAGAACGAGCTACCATATCTATCCTCCTCTTGCTCCCCCACTATTAGTTCTTCATTTCTTATCCGCGCCTGTAAACGAGACAAAGCGAATAGGACCGGAAGAGTTGGGGAGGGCAGAATATAGTATCATACCTCAAGATAGATCTCGCAAGGGTAAATTTTTTGAGATAGACGAGGATACGTTTCTGATGGAGAAGAAGCTGAGGGTGTTGGTGGAGGAGAATGTTTTCGATGGAGTGGAAGGTTGGGTGTGTGGAGGGGAAGGTATATGTATCGTAGGAGACGATGGGAGAGAGAAGCAGTCTCACATACTCGCGACAACTTCTTTTGGGACTAAAGTTTGTTTTGGGCTCTGTTCCATCCTCTGTAGGCTTGCCATTAAAAACCACATAAAACAAATAACTTAGAGCCAAGTGATAAGCAACACGTACATTAATATATATCGTACAAAAGCAACAAATTGGACAACATGTGTATCACCCTTTTTCAAACATCCGAAACGAAGACCTCTAGGAAAGCCACGGCCTTCCGTTTATCCTCGGCTGTTTTGTTCCCTCCCCCCTTCCGGATGATCGCTTCAGCAAATACCTCGAGTGTTGTATGCTTAGCAATCACGCCTCTCGCAGCTCTCAATATACCAAAGGGCAATACACCTTGGATCGGTGATAGAGGGCTTGTGACACTGTCTATATCACCCGATGGTAACTGAGAAGGTATGGGCGATGATAATAGAGAAATGATTTCCATTATAAAGCCTGTGAGATATACAAATACGTTCACATGGACTGGTGAGAGCGATGTAAATAATTTATCCAGAACCTATAATCGAACGCAAGCGTAAGTGCAAGCCCATCACACACATCCCAGGTGGCTCTTTTTATTCACACCTGTTCGGCCAACTTTTTGTCCGCGCCAGCTTTGTATACGTCAGGCCATATATCCCGAGGAACAACTCCTTCCTTAAGGTTCCGGAGCCATTGAAGCAACACACCGGCCACAACCTCCACAACTTCTATAATCTCAAGGGTTTTCTCGTCACCTTCGTCAAATGAGAATGTGAGCGTTGCATCGTCGTCAAGTTCCAGATCCTTATCCATGCATTCCCAAACGCCGACCGCGAGGTTTTCCCTCTTTCCCCCACAAACTACCCAGGTATTGTCGAGGAAGGGCCAGCCAGGCTTAGAGCTCCATCTCCCCTCCTCTTTTACCATCTCTCTCAAATGCTTGAGCAGATATTCCGTCATCTTATAGAGCTCCCTTGGGGCAGAATATAGGACTCCTCCCCCACACCCTACATCCTCTTTCTTCCACCCTCTTATCCCACCAGCTCCCTCGGGGATACTCACAAGTTCCTTCAATCCCCTTCCGAAGCCGCTCTGTAGCCACTCTCCCTCGATAGGTAGAAATACGTCTCTCCCTTCCACGATCCTAAGCACAAGGACATCCATGATCGTTTCCTTTCCTTCATTTAACGACCTTACGTGCTCGAGCTTGTTGATGAATATAGTGAGCACAACATTGCATGCCTCCCCAGGCTGTAATTCCATCCCTCCCTCGCCTTCAACCCCAGCCCCACCTCCAGAAAATTGGACTTTCAACCACTCTTTCGCAACCACCCCTCTACTCTCTCCCTCATCGGGGGACGGTCTTCCTACGAACCTGAACTTCGCCCCTGCAGTTCCAGTGTTTGCTACTGTCACGCTCCGTCTCTTGGCCTGACTGTATCGGACCTCTCCGAAGTCGACGACCCCCTCTTCGTATTCTCCGCCATCAACTTGGTCAACCACAACAGTTACGACAGGCTTCCTTTCGTTTTCCATCTTATCAACTTCTCTTGCAACCTCCGCGTGAACTTTAGCTTTCATTTCCGGCACTACCGATGGAAACCACATTTCGAACATTGAAACGACAGGCTTATGATCTGATGACGTAACATTTTGGCATGAAGTATAATATAACTGCCGCAGGCCGATTTCTCCAGAAGGGAATCTGAAAATAGACGTTGGTGTTTTGGCCTGCGAAGCCGAGGAGACGTGCGGTATCGCACTATCAGCCCTCGATACCACAATATCCTCTTCGTCCGAATCTTCTGTTTGGAAGAGAACCTCATCTTTTAATATGCTCATTCCCCTCGATCTAGCTCGCCCTCTCCTGGCCTCCTGAGCTTCTGCACCCTTAACTTTCCAGAGTATTCTATCACACCAGCTTGGAGATCGGGCTTTCACACTAGAATCCCATCTCCCTACCGTACCAATGTCGTACTTGTAGCTGGGGAGAAACCTGATCTTCCCCTCGCGGAAACCTACAAAAGCTTTAGCATCCTTTTGTTGTTTGTAGAGCTGGTCATGATTCAGCAAGCTGTCGATTGTCCCTTCCAGGGTCGGTACCGCTTCTGGGTGGATTTCACTTGGTAGGGGTGGCAACGGTGGCTCCTCAAATTCTTCTGGGACTTGGTCTACAGGGGACGCAGATGTGGATGGGCCATCTGCGTGTGTAGGAGGGAGGTCCTTGGGCATATAAGAGGACAATAACCCCCTTATATCCTCGTTCGGGAGTTCAACACGATAGTTGAGATCCCCACACCATAATAGAATATCAGCATCTTCAATGCCTTCAAGGGCACTCCCACTGCCATCGCTCGGATCCCCCTTCTCCCCTTTATCAAATCCAACAAAGTTCTTCTCAACAGGATCGAAGCTCATTCGTTCCGAGATCTCTCCCGCGTCCCAGTTTCTCCGTTCCGTATTGTTTGTGAAGGCTGCGAGGTGGCAGTCCACAAGCACCAATCTCAATGTTTCACCGATAACTAGCCTAACCCCTACACCTCCCTTGTTGCCCATGAAGCCTGTAGCTCGAACGCCCATTCCCGTCCCTACTCCCGCCGTCGAGACCGAAGTGACAAGGGACGATAGGTCTGGCGATACGAAAACCATAAGCAACAAGCCAATGAGCTGTTTCGAAGCCCTACAGATGTAGCCGGCCGGCACCGCCGCCTAAAGGAAAAAAAAAAATCGTTACTTCCCTATCAATCGCGAGAAAAATCCCCATAACACACAATCAAAAAGGCATACCTGAGCATGAGCTTCCCATTTCAGAGAAATCTTGGGATCCATATACTTCATAAAATTCTCCGTGGCTGTGACGTCGACAACCTCCTGTAGCGCCAAGACATATATTCCGACCTCACCAGCACCCTCATCCCCTTCAGATTTGAAATCATTCTGATGATCAAGCAACCACTCTTCCAGATCCCTTTCGGTGCCATCACACGCGGCAACGTTCCAACTTGCTACCTTTACCCGTATCTTCTTTTGTTGAAGGTATTCGTTACGTCGGGAAATAACCTGAGCGCTAAGATAGGTGTGAATGTCCTGGTGATAGGGATACGCAGCTGGACTTGGTAGATTGAAGCCAGCAGTACCCGATGGCACGGTAATAACCGACATCTTCTCCCCCTTCTTTACCCCGAGATTTGTTGGATTAACGGATGTCTTCGCTTCACTAGATGACCCAAAGCCCGCCCGTGTTATCTTTACTTGTCGAAGTAAACTTCTGTGGGCGATTTACCATTCCGTATTCCCCGGTTTCTGTGATTTGCTTGGCTGAGAAAGAGAAAAAAAGAAGGAAGAAAAGGGTGATGATCAACCCACAGACTTGTTTTTCTTTTCGCTCTCTCTCTTCCTTTCTTTTCCTCGTATAATTTTTTTTCCCCCACCCGGACGACCGACCGCACGACAGTTGACGAGTTCCGGGAAATAACTATTAAAAGAAGAGCGAATAAACGGTTTTTCTGATCACCGAGCTTTTGCACTTTTCGACAGTCCCGGTGGTCGTTTGTCCTGGTTGACAAGCTCGAAAAGATCTCGGTGGAGTTGTACTCGGGTACGCTTGCCCATGCCCTGGTTGTTGGGCCCTAATACGTCGAATAGGGTTTTTTCGAGGCCAGGGGGGCAACATGGGGGTATGCTGTATGCGTTACACAACCATTTCCACGCTGACGACCAAAAGCCCCCATCGATACTGTCTTGGAACCGTCGTTCATATTCAGTCACTCGGATACCCAGGGAACTGCATGCATCGTGTGAACAAAAAAAGAAAAGGTCTGGGTGTGAAACGGATCCCCGGCGATGAAAAGGGAAGAGAGGAAGAACCTTGAAAGGTTTAATGAGAGAAAAAGAGGGAGGATATTGTGCCCATCTTTGCGATCGAGGCTTGTTCGTGAATAGAACTTGCCAGCTATCAAACATTGGCCCTTCAATTGCCCAGCGCTGCGCAAGACGACCACATAATATGAGCAAAGCATCGTCATTCGACATGTGTAAAGCAGCAGATATCCAGAGCCCACCTACTACGCCCAAGTCGCCGGATTGGATTTGCGTTTCCCTCCGTGGGTTATTAACCTGCCACCACCACTAAAGGAAAAAGACGGAAAGGAAAAAAAGAAAAGAAAAAAGGAATGCAGGTCCAACCCAGCAACTTAAGGTAATTTATAGTATCGTACCGACACCGGCACTCATGCTCATACCTAAACCTAGGACTACAGCTCATTTCTCAAAACATTGCAGGGAGGGCAAGAAACCTTATCACTCCCAGGCCCTCCCAAACCAAGAACGCCGGCACGCAGCCCGTGAGTTCTAGAAGAAAAGTTTAAAATGAAAACCCCTCATCCACCTTATCAACCCAACCCATCCCACCCCGTCCCAGCCTAAATGGGTAAGCACCAAAAACCCCTCAAAGGTGCTCTTCACCATCCTGCCATCCCTTCGCTCGCTCCTGAATTTCACGACCCGTTAGTACTCCAGTATGTATCTTGTCCTCCGATCCTCAAAAACTACTTGTAGGACCGTAAAGGTGTGGCTTCGATCACTCAACTGTGACCCGGCGGATGGGGTCTATGACCCTGAGGAATCTATCAAGCTTTCGCTCAAGTAGCCATACTATCCCCCTATCAATCTCGAGCATAGGGCCCCTGGATATATAGCTGTTCCTGCTGCTGCGGATGGCATGCCAGGGCCCCATCTGCAGACCTCTTCTATTTACAGTACTCGAGTAGTCTACCGTAGCTGAACCGAATTGAGCCTTGGCACCTTCTGCAGGACTCACAATACCTACATCTGTATTTATTACTTTTCAGTTCCCCACGAGTAGAATATTCCGAGATTAGGAAAAGGGTTCAAATGTGACACTGTGTAGATGTTTTTTCTCTCCACCGGTCAGGTCACAGAAAGCGATGCCCCGAACCATACTATGATACCTCCCGTTAAGATCCCAGTATAAACTCAAGGCCGTTAACCCTCAAGGCCGTTAACCGTGCTAAAAAGCTGCGAAATCAGCACATGGATTACAGTAACTTAAAAAGATGGCATGTGGAGAGGGATTGGTGCTTGTGGGTTAGTGCAACGCTTTCCTGCATACCGTACCCCTTCGTTTGTTTTATCGACGGAACCAAGGTCGAGATCGCCTGCCACCTGAAAGGATGATACTTGTAACGCCTCCCATCCAAGCGAATACCCCGCAGATCTTCGGGGCCAGAGACGTTTAGCCATACCCCTTCAAGCGAAGTTATGCCTCTAGCTTTCGAGCTAAAATTTTGTGGAATTCGGCACACGAGGGAAGGGATGGGATGGTAAAGTACCAGTACTGCATGCAGCGGCCGCCATTCCTTGGTTTCGTGGTTTTTGGGAAGGCAGGGTTGCTAAACTCTAGTGCAGGAAATAACACAACATACTGTATGAGTACTCGAGTAGACTACGGTATTCTTCTTCCGAGGAGCCCGCTGTGCCAGTGTGGTGAAGCAATTGTACTCATACGGTACTCGTATGGTATAATATTATACTTGTAGTCGTTTTACCATAAAGTAAGGGTCCCGAACCAGATCGACTCCCCCATCGGAAAAACCACATTCTCGAAAAACTACCACTAGCCTAGGCATAGTCTAAGCCAGAACCAACGAACGAACGAACAAACTCTTTCCCTCCACTTCCCCTTACCGTACTTCATCTCCCTCCTCCAAGACTCTCGTGCTGCGGTTTTCCCGTACGCTTTGGTTTGAATTTTTTTTCTTCTTTTTCTTTTTTCTTTTTTTTTCCTCGAAAGAACCCTTGTCGTATTGTGGCTGAGTGAAATTTAAAAAGGCGGGAAACTAGAAATGTGTGTTCCTTGGGTACCGTATGGCGCCTTTGGTGGATACTTGTAGGTTTGGGTGGGTACTCGAGTATGTGGTGCGGGTAAATGGTTTGGGAGCACTCGTATCAATGGTATCATACCGACACTTGAGCTAGGGCCCTTTGCGCAATTGGGCGGGGGGGGGGGCGGAGGGTCGGGTGGCGTCTAAGCCTTTCTAATAGTTTATTTGCCTGAACGTTGGTCTAAAAAGCCCGTTTCGGTGCTGGTGCTCTTTGCAGGACACCCTTCGAACACGATGCGCAAAAGATTCTACTCGAGTAGAGTGCTCGAATACGGTACTCTTGCACTCTTCTATGCAAGGGGTTGGGGTTGTGGTCATGAAGTGGTACTGTACTCGAGTACTCGAGTACAGTACTCAGGCGGTAGGAATACAAGTTGTCGGACGTTGTAGCGGTATAGTGTGGGCATGGTGCTGTATTCGAATCATGCTTTTCCCAGCACTGCACTCGAGTAGGCTACCGGTGATATATCATACACAGCTTAGGAAGCAGGAAGTCCACGACCCTAGCAAACCAATGACCCGGCCAGAAGTCACGCAGGAAGACGCCGGTAGCCAGAATAACCTCCTCGCAAACGAGACATCCTAAAGTATCATAGTCTACTCGTACGGTACGATACAAACCAGACACCAAAACCCACGTGCAGAATCGAATCCCCATATCAAGTCCGGGGATCACCACGGAAAAGGAAAAGGAAAAAGAAAAAAAGAAAAAAAAAAAACTATCCTCAAGCCCTCCTTAAAACTAAGAGAAAACAATACCTGTAGACCCTTCAACCCAAAATTTCAAATGCAAAAAGTTCAATCATCCCAATCCTCCGGCACCCGTCTTTCAATCCGATCCATCCACGGTCTAGAGTAATTACGGTAGTCTACCAAAAAAAAAAAAAAAAAACCCCCAACGTCACAACATATCAGAACCAATCACGCGATAATGAACCACCGCCTACAACAGCCTTCCGCGGAATATGTGGCGTACTGTACCCTATAATATGATCCTTCCGCCGCCAAAAACAAACCCCCCTCCCTCCCCTCCCCTCCCCACAAAAAAAACCCGGGAACCGTAACATAACCAACCGGTACTCCACTCAAGCACTTCCACCCGATCTTCGGGAAGCCAGCCATGACCAACCAACTCAACCAACAGCTGGTCTGGTTTTGTCTAGTGGGGGGGGCGCCTCCAAAAGGGTCGGTAAAGCCGAGATATCAACTATTGTACCATACTCGAGTACGGTAGAGTAGACTACTACGATAATATAATATGTAACATATTTTTGCCCAAATTTTAAAAAGGGGGAGAAAGTTTCGTCAAAAGTCGCTCTTTTCTCGGGTATGTTACATATGGTAAGTCTAGGCTCGGCGACGACGACGAAACACAAGCTTCATCCTTCGCTCGCTGAAGAATAAGTTATTATTATAATTATCATAATATTATTATCATACCGTGGATGGTTGGTTATGAGTGCATTTAACCAATCATGTGTGAACCAATGGGAATGCAGGAGGCTTCAATAACGACAGGTGGTCACTTCTTGTTTTCTTTGTTTTTGTTTTTTTTGTTTTGTTTTGTTTTTTGTCACTTTGCTGCGAACGGAGAACGCTCCCGCATCCGTCCTTTTGGCGTGAGGAGTTCGCCGTCGGAAGTTACGGTGAGGTCCCGTAGATTGGCTATGAAGTATCGGTAATTTTGATAGCTTACAATAAGATACACGGTAGCTGGTATCATAGCTGGTGAGTCGGTCAGCTCAAAATTCAGGGGCTAGTATAGCCCAAGCATAAGAAAATTGATACGATCGATGGGGGAAGAAGAGGACATGTGGAGGATTTAGCGCCAGAGGATGTATACTCGAGTAATGTTACAGTAACTTAACAATAAGATACCAATAGCCCAAGCTGCTGTGAGAGGTGAGACAGGATTGCGATCCAATTCCCCAATTGTTAAATCGATGCACTTTGCGCGAGTTCATGATGGAAAAAAAATATTATTTGATGAAGAAGAGAACAAAAATCTCTCACTTCTATATTTCTTCTCCAGACTCTTTTTTCCTTCTCCAAAGGCCAGTTGAATGGTGAAGAGATGAAGCTCTTCCCCACGTCAAACCAGCTTCAGACGGGTACAAAAAAAGAGAATAAAAAAAAACCCCGCAGCTATAGACAGAATAGAGAAGAGAAAGAACCCAGCACAACACACGAGATCTATGCTACTCCATTTTTGCCATGCTTCGACAAAAAAAAACTTGCCTCCCCAAACTGAAAAAAAAACACCCCAGCAACAATCCCCGCCCCCCCTTTCAACCAAAACTCCATCCGTGAGAAGCAAAAAAGATGCTACATGAATGAAGTATACCCCCGAACCCCCCCGAGTAAAAAAGTTAGAAAACAACTGAGAACCAACCAACCGCCAACGAGAAAGAAGAAGTAAATAATAACACAAATCTTCACCGAACCCAGTTGAAGAATATAAAGGGGAGATAGAAAAGCCACAGAACACCCATCCCGTACAAACCCCCGAGTCTGTCCCAACCGTACAAAGTCTTTTTTCGTTAGTTTTTGTCATAGAATGCAAAGAAAAGGAAAGGGTATGAAAGGGAAACACCGTCGTCAAGAGCCACCCAAAGAAGCCGAAAGAAAGTCAACACCGCCCAAGGGAGAAGGAAAAAAGTGTCCGCAAAGCAGCAAAGCCAGATGAAGTCGAAAGAAAATAAAAAAGGAAAACTAATAAGAGCAGAGTAGCACAAATGCAAGGTAGGTCCACACAAGGAAATGGTGAAGGAATAGACAGCGAAAGGGTTAAAAAGTATACAGAAAGCGGAATGGTGAAAATATATGCAAGAAAACCCGTATATAAGGTCAGGGTATTTCGAATATGCTGGGAACAAATCCCAATAGTTACAAAATGTTTGTCAACCCGACATAAACCCCACAACCACAGGCTAAGCAAACAAAAAAAAAAAAAAAAAAAAAANAAAAAAAAAAAAAAAAAAAAAAACTCTTCTCAAGCAGGAATATGCTCTAACACCTTTGCTCACGGTTGCCATGTCCCACCATAATGCCTGGAATCAAAAAATAATAAACGTAGCAAAAATTGATCCAGCCCAATGGCGGACTCGTGAACTCAATATCACCAAGGTGAAAGGAAGAAATTAGACCGCCAGATCTTCCCACCCCCCTCCGACCCATTCAACGTCGTACCCATCGTCATCAGCATACCCGTGATCGGATTCGTAACTCCAGCTTCTACGCTTGAGTTCCTTCTCCCTTTCGGCACGCTCACGTTCTTCCTCCTCCTCGTCTTCGATAACCCAATCGCTCCAAGACTTAGAGACGCACTCACTCTGCTGGAAGTGCATACCAAAAGCATCCGCTTCCTTGGTCACAGCAGGTGGCTTGATTGGAATCTTGTCGGTTCGAAGCTTGAAGTGGTTTTCCATGGCCGTGAAAGAAGCACCAAGACCGGAATCGAGTGATGGAGTAACATGAACGTAATAGCCCATATCCTTTGCGTAACGATCAGGGTCATTGACAAACATACCCTCACTGTAGATGGCCGGCTCCTCCTGATCGTGAATAATGGAAAGTTGACAGGGCTGGGGTGTCATGTGAAGGGCTTGAGCCCACGGGAAAGAGCCACCCTGGGCAATTTGGGGGCTCTGGATAGATGGAGTGCGAAGCGGTTCGCGGTTGGCAGGGGCAGGAACGACTTCTCTATCTTCGGTGCAGAAGTCATCATCCAAACCCTCTTCATCAGTAGTCCAATACACAACTCGCTCAATGGCATCACGAACACCAGCAAGCGAACGCTTGTTAGGGTCGAGGGCCAAACAATAAGAAAGAACGTCATAGGTATCATATGACAAGGTCGGGAAGATGTCGAAAAGGGACTCTCGATCCAAAGCGTAATCGGCAAATAAAGGGTCACTTTCTGCGGGCACAACGAACGGGTTACGGGCAAAGAGAACATTCAAAAGACAGATTCCTACAGCCCAGATATCCGCCTTCTCAGGTGAATATCCGCCAACTGAGTCATACTGTTCCGGTGCCATGTAACGGTCGCTTCCAACAGCTGACTCATCGGTCCACTCATCCATGGTTGCCAAACCGAAATCACCAAGCTTCATCAGTCCAAATTGGCTCAAGAAGATATTCTCAGGCTTAATATCGCGATGGTAGACACCCTTGGAATGCATGTGCTCCACAGCAGCCACCAGCTGCAACATGAAGTCTCTGACATGTTCGGTCTCCAAGGGGCCACGTCCAAGACGGATGGCCTCGTAGAGATCACCATTAGGGCAATATTCAAGCACGAGAAACGTATGGCTTTCAGTCTCAAAGGAATGAATTAGGTTGACGATGCTTGGGTGGTTGCCGACTCGGGAATGGAACTCGTACTCCTGGGAAAGCTCATCAATAGCAAACTCGGTGGTTGCTGCCGCTGCCGAGTTGGCCTTAGTAAGGCACTTGATGGCGACCATCTCCCCAGAGTGGGTGTCCTTGGCCAAGGAGACCATCCCGAATGAGCCATGGTTGAGGAGCCTAACCGACTTGAAACGCCTATGTGGTTACCCAAGCCATCATCAGCACGACTCCTCAGCAGTGGCCCAAACAAACAAATACATACCCATCAAGAAGGACACCCTCCTGGAACGAATTTCTCATGCACTCCATTGGTAATTCAGGTAGGTTGATTGGATTTGAGGGGTGAGCGGTGGTTGGTCTGTTGCTTTAAGGATTAAAGTATAGATGAATGTAGTAGTATAGTAGCAGTAGTATCAGGTGTTTTTAAGACTCGGGAGTCGACCGAGTCTGTGCAGAAATCCAGAACAGTCTATTGGCGGATTGAGGAGATCGCTTTTTTGGTCATACACACAGGTGGAATGTCCCTCGCTGAGGTACCAAACCTAGGGATTTAGAGAACGAAATTCTCTAATTTTGAGACAGATACTCAGATCTGGTTGAATAGTGGGATGGTGAGGAGTTCGTATCGGGTTGGAGGATCAAGAACGAAAGGAAATCACAATGTTTGGACTGGTAACTCCAGACGCATATAGGCGGTACGTTCCTGGGCTTGAAAAAACGAAAATGAAAAAAAAAGAAGATTGAAAAGAAAAAAATGATGTCGCGGGCGGTGGCCGTGTGGGTTGGAGAAAGAAAAAAAGAGCGAAAACTTATGAACGCATGAGAAATGTTGCTGTGAACTATATTGAATCCATTCCCCCGGTTAGTACTATGTTCCAATATGCCTCCTCTCCTCCCTTCACTTTGCATTGAAGTATTTTCCCGCTGCCCCTGAGACAACATATGTGTATATATATGTCTAAACATTCGGGGGGAGGAGGAGATATCAAGCTATGGTGAGACTTACGGATCGACGATAAGGAAACTCGTTCAGTGATGAGCTCGGCTGAGCTCGAGGGCGGTAGCGAGCAGTAACTCTCTAAAACTGTGGTTCAAGAAGGGTTTACAGAGAACGGGTTACCGGGTGTTGGAAGCTGATGCCCTGCTGGAAAGAAAAAACGAGTGGGTTTAACCCTTAGCTATCAATTCTCCGTAGCACCGTTGGCCGTCAGTTCTAGAGGTTTGCGTGTCCAGGTTGCGGGCTAGTTCGTAACAAGAGTCGGAGACGAAGAGTGAGTGATAAGTGGTGGTTGTGGTGATTTTGGATGAAGGGGGCTGGAAGGATCCGATGCTGCAATGTGAGGTTGAATTATCAGGCTTAGCGAAGCTTTTCCCCGTGGGACACGTAGAACGTCTCTAGCTTATGGATTGCAGTTTGATCGAACGAAGGAGCGAGTGCGGCGGACGAGAAAGGATAGGGAAAGGGGAGAGAGGAGAGGAGAAACCCCCAGGGGAAACGACTCGACAGCTTGCAGATCGCGGTATGGTGACAACGCAGGGTAGAGGAAACGACGATAAAGCAGAAGAAGGTGGAAGAGATGAGAAGAAGGGGCAAAAATGCTGATATATGGAGCTGGCAACCGGCCACTGGGCAGGGCCAACCTGGATGGGGTGACCGGGGGGGGTGGTGTGGAAGGTGTGCGGATGGGATGGGGTGGCTGTCTCGCTGCTCGAATTTCCCAAGTATGATACTCGAGTATTCGTCCACTCACTTTCTTTCCACCTTGAGCAGCTCTGCTGGGCTATGATAGGAGCAAAGAGCCTGAAGGAGCGAGCGAGCGAGCCAGCGGCGTAACACAGCCCAGCCTAGGAAAACTCTCCCACCACCACAAACTGAGCCCTCCGCAGCGACCTACAGAAGGCTGCCCCTTTCCTTTTCTTTCTTCCTTTTCTTTTCTTTTCTGTTCTCCACCTGGTTCGTGCTCCAGAATACTAGGCCGTTTCCTTCACGAATAGAATATTATCATTATTTTGCCCGCCACTGGTACTCGAGTACTCACAATAGAATACCGGTATGTGTATGTTATGGCAAAACATCATGGACCCATTTCGACTTTTACCGTCAGCTACACCACATTTCAGGCAGAAGGAGAACGGACATGGCAGGTGTGTGTGATGGCATGTAGGAGAGACCATGAGTGGAGGTTACGTGGTGATGCACTATCCCGTTTATCGCCTAGCGTCCCCCAATGTTACCACCTCCAATGATGTTAATAATGCAGCAAAGATTGAAGTGGCGAGAAAAGGGTGTGGTCCTCTCGTCTATGATAGGCTATCTATTTCAGCATGGTGGAGAGCTCCGCTGTTTCTGGGCATGATCATCACTTTGGCCCCACTAACGCGCCAGTCCTGTGCGGACCAATCGTTTCCCTCTCGAAGGTTCCCTCATATAAATGATCGGGCCCGAAGGGTGTCTGTATTCGAGTACGCTATCTGTGTCCACACGACACTTTCTTTTTTGGCTCTCAGAGCACCGTTGACTGTGATGGTTCGAGAAGTGGCCTTCCGCCTCCTCCTGAGTCTCCCTCCCTCTGGTTCTAGGTGGTTCCGTCATGTGCGCCTGTCACTGCGAGTGAAAAGCTAGGTCAAAAGCCTACCGGTACCGCTCGTACTGTGCTCCAGTACTTTTTGTACCGTATCGACAGCAGCAATTACCGTGAATAAGAAAATAAATCCAACCCCCCCACCCCCCCGAACTTCGCTCCCCACCCCTCCCGAGGTTCCCATCCATTTTCGGACGGAACAGAAACAAAGCTGTGGGTGATTCCCTTCCGAACCACGGCGAAAGCGTGGGCGTGCTCACATATTTCAAAGACTCGTGGAACTATGATACGATACAGTAGTCTAACGTTTCAAGAGTTTGGACCTCTCTCTCTTTGACGGAAAAATGCGATGTGGTGTGTCGTCACAGCACGGAAACACCTGGCACGGGCCAGACGGGAAACAAAGAGAAGTACGAGCACATACTCGAGTACCAGTAGACTATCTGATATCATACAACTTGATACAAGTTCTCAAAAACATTCCGGAGTTTGACATGATATTACCATCTCGGACACAAACCGGAAAAACATCACGATTATTGGTACTCGTTGTACTCGAGTAGATACCAAAACCATGGATGGATCTCTCCTGTGGCATGAAAAGTTGCATGCTGTTCACCAATCCGGAAATGGATAGGTAGAAATCCTGAGATATTTTTCCTTCACCTGCCTTGCCGATCCGGTAGAATCCTACACGTACCTCATTAAGGCCTATGATATGTACAATCTGCTACTTAGCATCGCAGTTTCGCCCCAGGGGTGTGTGGTCGTCGGATGAATAAGATCCTCTCCCATCATCCGGAAAATATTGAACTGTTTTTTCCATCCATCAACAAACCCCAAAAAAACTCATAGTGCAGAGGAAGGTGTTGTGGTGGTGGTGTTTATGTTTTGTTGAGGGATTGGAAGTAAAATTAATATCTGAAACCATGCCTCCGGCATGAACTCGCACCTCCTTGGAAAAATGGAGAGCATGGATGGCTCACACTGTATCGAGTCCAATTTGCGTGATGGTGGCATCATGGTGCTACCAATCGCGATCTACTCGAGTACCATTCCAACCCCAACAGCAAATTAGTTACCCCCCTTGGGAGAAAGCTCTCCTCATCCTTCTTCCACTCCCCCCCCAATTGCCTGCCCGTCTTCTGCAGAGCGGGCATCGCCAGGAGGGGCGATCCCAGTCCGCGTACAGTATGACCAGTCACAAAAGGGTCCCAAACACCAACCGTTGCCCTGCAAATGGGAGGGCACAAGCTTCGAAAAAAAGGGCAACCATCTTAAAAAAGAAAAAATAGGAAAAGCAATAAAATAATACCAGAAAATAATATCGCTAGGACTTAATTAGGCATGATATTCTTAACATGTTCACCCTGCGTCCAAAAACAGCGCCCACCAAGGCATCAAAAATAATCAAACCACTGAGGGACGCAGAAAGTATCTGCAGTGAGGAATCTTACAGCATGCTTGAGCACCGTATCTGAGGAAAGGGGGTGAAAGAATAAAACGGTCCTGAGTGTATTTTACCACAGGATACAAGCACTCGTGCCCGACAAGTGTGGAAAAAGAAAAGAAAAAAAGCCAATTTGCCGCCTCTCAACTTTATGATAAACGAAAAGTTGGATCGCCAATGGCAGAATACCGGTACAATTCCCATTCTAAGGTCATCTTCATGCCGCCCTTTTTCACAGCGAATCCTGTTAATTGGTCATAAGGTCAATTGATTGGCTAGAGCTCCTTCATGGCGCTCATCGAGTTCGGAGCCATTCCATCCACCTATCCATCGTGTCTACCCTCCCATCCCCTTTCCCCACAGTTTCACTAGGGGGGCTTTCTTTCTTTTTTCTCTTCCCTCTTTTCCCCTCCCAGCTCGCAAAGATGGGAAATATTTCGCTAACCGCTGACGGGCCTTGGCTCACATACCGCGTGCTTGGGGAAGGGAAGGGAAAGGCAAGGGAGAGTGGTGCATGCTTCTCCCTCTGCGATAACCAACTCTGCCACCGGTATATGATAAAAGGACCGGTACTTGTACTGCTACGCGCGCGATACCATACCATACTGGTAGCACGCTATCGTAGTACTCGAGTACACAAAAAGGACATCTTCGAACCGGGACAGGCAATATGATACGGTACTCGTCGAAAGAAGAAGACGAGATACCGTATTGCTCCGTGAGCCGGCAACTGTTGTGATAAAAGAACTACGAATGGATTGAAAGGTTGGATGGGTTGGATGGGTGGGTGCGAGAAAGAAAGTGGAACTGGCAGTTGGCGTGGCCTCGCTGATGTCTCTCCTGTGAGACTTGCTATAACCGTATCCCTACCCAGACAAGTTGCGAACTTGAGTGTTCCAGAACAAGTCCGGAAGTGGACATTTCGAGAAGGGATCTCAACGGGTTTCCATTGCTGGCAATAGTTTCCGGAGCTAAAGCTTAGGGGAAGGTACCGGTACAATGTCATAGCCCGGGTTTGCTGCACTTTCTTGCCTGTCTGATAGCGATGGTGTGATGCGGGGTATTAACATCATTGTGCTTGTATCATACAATACGATAGTAGGATAGGATAATAGTACACAGTAATGATAGTAGTGTTGTAGCTACGGTACGATACAGTGGGGGAAGAATGGATAAAGGCGCTGGGGAACGGGGGGGGGGGGCAAAAGAAAGTTTGACCTTGATCATTGGTGAGGCAGGGGAGGATGGTGCTGTGCTGGATGCTACAACTTCCCGGTCAGGTCCCCATCTCGAACAACTTTTTGGCGGAATAAATCTCGCCAGAATAAACCCCCCCCCCTTATTATATCATACGTCCAAAAAAATAAAAAAGTATGATATGATACAAATGTCAGGCTCCAGTTACCCCAACCCAACCCCAAACGATAAGGAGTAAGTGTTCTATCATACAAGTAATCACAGATCGAGATGTGGTCAAGGTTTTGACCTCCCAGCCCCAGCCCAGCCTAGCCTGGCCCTGCTTGGCCCTACGCCTACATACAACACTGTACCTTGCCATGATACTTTATCATAAAACGTTAGGGGGGGGAGGGGGGGAAGGAGGGCAAAAAAAGAAGAAGGGTTAAGTTATGTTGTCGGTAGTTTTAGTTGCAAGGCTTACCGTACTTCCTACAAAAATACACACATGACGATCAAACAGCTTATGGGTGGAGGAAAGTTATTAATCGGTCCATCGAAATTGGCATTCTTTTCGTCACAGTGCATCAATCACCTCCCCTCTCCCTCTCTCTTTCTCTCTCTCTACCATTCTCGAGTGCAAGTAGAAAAAAAAAGGGAAGGTGCTAGACTACCGGTAGACTATATAACTATGGCGGTTGTACCGTATGGTTGTATGATTAACCATGGATAGGAAGAAAAAAGTTTCAATTGCCGCTCTATACTCATAAGTACAAGTACAAGCAACCGTCTTTAGAGTTACTATTGATACCGGTATGGTGTACTAGTACAAGTACCCTGGATTGAGACTATAATATTATAATATATAAAAAAAGTACTCGTACCGTAATTTACTTGTTGTAGGAATTCATGCACTTGTACCGTACAATTACAAGTATGATACCTAATATTATGATATTTTATATTTTAAAAGTTAAAAACCTAATTCTCCTAAAATGGGGGAGGGGGGGGGGTGAAGATAAAAAAAACTATCATAGCATGAACCATAATTTATTATTTATACAAGTATCATAATATTATCATATTATCATACAAACAACGACAAACTCTCTCTCTCTCTCTCTCGACTCTTCTTCATATATTTACTTTCCCCCCCCCTCTCTCTCTCTCTCCCACTCACTCATGTTCCGATACGGTATGATAAAAAAACTGTTTTTTTTTTGTTGTCTAGCAGGTATACACACACACATACATACACAACTTGAACTTATTTATTCATAGATTGTTGTTTGTTGGGGTTAGACTACTGTACTACTACTGCTGTACTAGTACAAGGTTATAACAGTAAAGTCTTAACCGGTAGTGGTTTTTTTTTTTTCCCAGAAAATCTCCCCCATCCAATCGGTCGGGGGCGCGACATAATATAATTAAGTTGGGAACCAAGCAAAATAAACCAAATCAGTTTATTATATCTCTTGAAAAGGTATCACCACCAAAAAAAAAAAGAAGAAAAAAAAGAAGGCAACCGATTGCCGTACGATACAGTTATTTTTTGAAAGGGAGGGGGGGAAAGAAAGGAAAGGAAAGGAAATGTGGTCGGGTCGTTCACTAAGGGTATTCAAAGTTAAAAAGCAGGAATGTCAGCGCAAGTAAGGGGCAGACTATACATTAGTGGACTAAACTAGATTAGCCAATAGTGTCCAGAGATTCTCAGTAATATATTTGAGAGGCGCATAAAAACAAAAATGTAGATAACAACTACAGTAGACTATATTAGGTTACCAGGGAGTGAAAGATATACGTCATTATAAATAAAATATGTCATACATAAAGAAACAAAATAGAAACTTGGAAGTAACGCAGCTTCAACTTCAATCATTCGAAGAAAAAATGTCTCGCAATCCAACCGACCACGCGATTTGGACACCAGAAGAGTCTGAGCGGTTAATGGAATGGCTAGAGGAATCTGAGAATCAGCAAAAACTAAAGAAAGATTCTGGAATTACCAAAAAGCAGATTTTTCACGAGATTTCTTTACAAATTTCAACTAAGCCTCCAGTCAAAGTCGGATATAAATATGACAATTTGTTAAAGTCATATCGGGAAGCAGTAAGACTTAACAGTCAATCAGGATGGGGATTGACTGAGAGTGATTTTAATATTGGAAGGAAAGCTTTACGAGGTAAGTAAATAATCAACTATTTTTACATTTATTATAATATAATATGAAAATAAACAAAGAAAGAAAAGAATAAAAATAAAAATAAAAAAATATATGGATATATGATTAAAAATAAGCTAATTATATAAAAAAATAAGCAGAAAAGCTTCTATCCCAGTGTGCCCATATTTTTTCCACCTCGAACGAATCTTCGGAGATCAGCCTAACATCCACCCACCAGTAGTCTTTGATTCCGGTATCAGTCAAACTGATTCAACGTATATGATAGAAAAACTCATTGCTACTATGAGTGATAAGAAAGGAGGAGGAAAATTTACCATTAAGGAAGCGGGAGATATTGGAAAGACCGAGGCCTCAGATAGGAGTGGGAAGCAAGATAAAGGGGAGAAATGAGAAGAGAGGCTAGGAGAAGAGGAGATATGGGAGGAGGAAAATGTTGAGAAAGAGTATAGGAAAATTGAAGAAGACTCAGGAGTGGTTGGCAAGAGTGATGTTAGGCAGATGGAAATCTGAGACATGTGCACAGACCCACGGTAGGGTAACTGCGCACAGACTCTCAATTTACCGGAGCCAACACCCCCTCCGGCCCCCTTATGGGGCCCGCACGTTCATAGCTCAATAGAAGTATCACGTGATATCTATTAAGAGGTCACATGTTCAATTCACACCGGCGTCAAAGTTATTTTGGTATGAGATATTTTCTACCAACCGGACATACATGTTCGGAGCTCCCTGCACGACAGCACAAGACCTCCGACTGAGGGATTTTCTACCAATAGCACAGAAGGGACTCTGGCTAGACTGTAGGAAGTCATCAGAGAGAAATTGGTCGGTTGGTTTTTGAGTAATTAAGAACTGAAGACGGAGACCCCAGTACCCATACGGAAGTTGCAGTTGATGATACAACGGACAGACCGATGACACCCTACCTACTGAGATCAGCTGTATATTAGTTAGTCCCGGTAATGGGACCCCTCTGCGGAGGCTGGCGGACCAAGGGGAAGCACGCTCAGTAGAAGGCCATAGCTGGAGAAGAGTCTATAAGATGTTGGCGCGTCGAACTCTTACTCGCATGAAGCATAGGCAGCCTGTGACGAACTTGATCACTTCGTGAACAGAAGAGATTACTGGAACGATAGCAATTAAGTCTAGAGTATCCAGCATAGTCTATACGAGCTGAATATCGGAAGCTCCTAATAGGAAGCTGCGAATAAAGCCGTAGAGTGGTGTCCTCGTTCTCAGGGTCAAACAAACAGTGTTCGCACTTAAGTTGAACTCGAAAAGAAAGCGAGCGGTACATAGTTAGTAGGAGGATTAGAAGTACCGACTAGTTACTATAAGTAAGATCGACTCAGTCCGAGTTGGTGAGAGATCATCAAGCAACGGAGAAGAGATCTTATCAATATAATATTGTTCTACACTTTAAATCTTTACCTTACTTCACTTTATCGAGACGAGCCTTCCTCGACAGATTCTCCAATTAAAGATTTCGGGCCCACGTTCCTCAGTTAAATACTAGAGTTTGGCGTCCGTCTAACAAGTGATGAGGACTTAATTTTTCTATCACAAGAGTCAGTGATTAGTGAAGAGGAGAGTAGTAGAGGAAGGAGAATGGAGACAGTTAGGAAAAGAGAAGAGGAAGAAGAACAAGGAGAGATGCCATGGGAGGAGATAGAAATGGGAGGAGGAACAGACAACGAAATTGGAAGGGAGAATATTATAAAAGAACAAAGTGGAAGAAGGGAAAAAAGTCAAGGAATTGGAATGAGGAAGAAGGTGGTAAAGGATTATGGGAGATGGAATAGTCAAAAGAATTCCTCTTAAGCGATAAAAGTAGAGCAAAAACGACTATTTCCACATTTAATTGAGGACGAAGAGGACGAAGATATGGATGTGGGAAAAGGAAAGGGTTCTAAAAGGAAGAAGAGTGGTACCAGGACACTAACTGATGCTGTTACAATTTTAGCTTCGGCAAAAAGAGAGAGCGAGGAGAAGAAGTTTAACTTCTTAAACGAACATTTATTGCAGCAAGGAGAGCTGCGAAGAGAAGAGCTACAATTAGAAAGAAAAAAGTTAGCTATTAAGAAAGAAAAGGTAAAGATTGAGCAAAGGCGGATGGAACTTATGATGTTACATGTTAGGCATATGGAAATCCGAGACATGTGCACAGACCCACGGTAGGGTAACTGCGCACAGACCCTCGATTTACCGGAGTGCCAATATCCCCCTCCGGCCCCCTTATGGGGTTCGCACGTCATTAGCGAGATTTTGAGAGTTGCGTCCCATAACTAAAATGTCACATCAATAAAGCCCACTTCATAACACCATATACGTCGCCGCCGTCCATCCGACCGCATGCTGTTCGCAGGATATATGAGAGGGGACCTTTGGCGACATCTGGGAAGTGGAACGGAGGAAATCCGTCGGAGGCGCATTGAGATAGTAGGCTTCGAAGTTAGGCTTCCTAACTATGGGCCGAAAGTGACGGGACGTTTTCGGCGAAATACTCCAAGAGGTTATCCCAGTAGCGGAAGCTATTAGGGGTATACCGAATCCACCCATACCCTTCTGAGATCAGCTGTAGGTTGGTTGGTCCTAGTAATAGGACCCCTCTACGGAGGCCGGCGGACCAAGGGGAAGCATGCTCAGAATGGAAGACCTAGATAAGTCGGCGACCCTTAAGACCCTGACACATTGGGCTCGCACTTGCGATTGGCACTAGGTGGCCTGGCATGAACTTGATCACTTCATGACCGAAGAGACTACTGGAACGATAGTCAACCAGACTAGAGTAAAATAATAGTCTATGCGGATATCTAAGTTAAAGACCGCTGTTTGGCATAACAAATAGCGCAGTCATCTCAATGGAGGAATACTACTCTGGGTCCGTGAAAGGGTGTGATAAGTTTCAGGGTTAAACGGTGTTCGCACTTATAAGATTCTGGACGTTTGCGTATTAAAACCAGGATGGTACTTCGGAGGCATAGTAGTTAGAAGTAGTCCGTGAACACTCAGATGCGGGATATAAATATTGAAGTGCCTCCCGAGCTTTACAGACATCATCAAGCAATGGAGAAGAAATCTTATCAATATAATATTGTTCTACACCTTAAATCTTTACCTTACTTTACTTTATCGAGACGAGCCTTCCTCGACAGATTCTCCAATTAAAGATTTCGGGCCCACGTCCCTCAGTTATATACTAGAGTTTGGCGTCTGCCTAACATTTCAACTGCAAGCATCAATGAAGCCGAACAAGCAAAACCTTAACACCAATGAATCAAATCTAGAGGATCTTACCTCTACTTCCTCTGACTACAAATAGGATATTATGGTATATCTTCTTTCTTTTTGTTAAGTTTCGCCTTCATAGCTGACTTTCTTATAGATATCTTTACAAACCTCTTTGCCAATACCTCCACCAACTCTTCAATTAATATCATCTTTCGTCTATCTTCCATCGCCCATCGTCCATCGTCCTTCGTCTATCGTCCTTCCTCTATCATCTTTCGTCTATCATCTTTCGTCCATCTTCCATCGCCCATTGTCCATTGTCCATCGCCTATTGTCCATTGTCCATTGTCCATTGTCCATTGTCCATTGTCCATTGTCCATTGTCCATTGTCCATTGTCCATTGTCCATCATCCATTGTCCATTGTCCATTGTCCATTGTCCATTGTCCATCATCCATCATCCATCATCCATCTCCATTGTCCATTGTTTATTCTTTCTTATTTCTTGTTTGTTATTTATTGGTATTTGGTAGTAAGCAGTTGGTAGTTAGTAGTTGGTGATTGGTGATTGGTGATTGCTGGTTAGTGGTTGGTAGTTGACAGTTGGCCAGATTGGTTATTGGTTATTCATTATTATTCATAGGTTGTTGATAATCGATCATGGGTTATTGGTTGCAGATTGTTGGTCCTTGATTGTCATTGGTTATTTGTCAGTTGTAGGTTGTTAGTTGTTGTGGAAGAATAATTTTACTTCAATTTTGTTCTGAAATATATTCCCACATCCTATTCCGCCATTCATTTCCTGCTTGTCATTCACTTTGTAATCCCAATTATTCATCAATCATATCATCTTCTAATTCCACTTCCTCTTGCTGCCTTTCCAAATCGTGATTTTCTAATCTCCAAATTCCATCATCTTCGTAGTTGCAAAGAATATTGTAAAGGATAATACAAGCTTGAATCCAGCAAACTACTCGTCCATGATCAGATTTTTGCCGAACATAAACTGGTATACCTTGTAGGGAACGCCATCTGTTTTTCAACACTCCAAAGGCATGTTCTATTTTTACTCTGGCTTCAACCAGTTGTAAATTGAACTCCTTATAACCTCCTAAAGCCTGACTTGCTTGAGGCTCTTTATAAGGTGTCATACACCTTCGTGTTATACGGTAGGCTTTATCAGCAAGCAGATATTCATCTGATCCTGAAAAAAACACATTTGGTTGTAAAAAAAATGATGCTGTTGTAAATACTGTCGCATCGGCAACTGAGGCTGGAAAGCCATTGGAAATATTGGTAAATCATTGTTGACTGTCACATATACCTTGAATGTTTAAGCCATAACATTTCTTCCTGTTGAAATAACTTTCTCTATGAAATAAGCGACCATATTGTAGCACCATATCGCTTCCATCTAAATACCCAACACAACCAGGAAAGCCACTTTCCTGTTCAATCTTACTTCGCATTCGCCGAAACTCTCTACTCCTGGGTGGTGGCCATCTTATATACCATGAACTGAGACGAACTAGAGCAATAATTATATGATGGCAATAAAGGTGTGCCGTTCCTTCACCAATACCCAGAAGTGCTGTACCTCTGCCTGTAGAGCTACTGAATGATCCAAGGAAGTACAAAGTAGTCGCTAGTTGAATTATAGGTTATACTTGTGGATTCCTGGAACAGTTGTGAAAGATATGATCTCTGCTAACAATTGTAACCAGCTTGTAAAAAGTCTCGCGTCGCATTCGAAAACAGGAGATAAATCGATCTTCTGACATCGAATAAATCTATATAAAATTAACACATTTTTCTATATATATCTTGTTTTTAACCTACCTGATAGTTAAATAAGTACTCACTACGTGGAATAGGCTCTTGTGGTACCAGATACTGTATATTAGAAATAAGTAGGCCTAATACTTCGATTTCTTCTATGATATCCTCACTACTACCATTCAGGCTATCCAAATCTTGAATAGAAGTTTCTCCTATGTCTCCAATATCCTACAACTTAGTAGTTAGTATTGTTGAATTAAATCTTTTTAAAAAAATTACTTACGGTCCAGACTGAGTACAACTCTACCAGCAGTTGTTTATTTCTGACTCCAAATAGCAGTGGAAAAAGGATTTCCCAATCGTCTTCCTTGAGGAGAATCTTGTCAATGGCATCTGACAGCCATATATTCTCTATTTCTGTTGTAAGCTGTGCCTTTTCTGATATTCGGGGCATCTTTGCTGTCTATTGTTCGTTTCCTGATGAGTTTTTCCCCTTAGTTTACTCTATCTATATATCTTACTATTATCTGTCACAGACCTCTTTACCTCCGTAACAGGATTTACAAAAAAGTATGGTATGGTATAGTGATGTAATGGTAAGTTAGCTGTTTGTAGGTATGCCAAGCTTACATGAAACAACAAAGTAAACTAAGGGTTTTTTGTATTTTTAACTTTGAATACCCTTACTACTTGTACATAAATTTTTACCATGGGTTCAGAATCCAATTATTTCCCTTCCTAACCCCCTCCCCTCCCCTCCATCGACGGGGGTGAAATAAAAATGAAAATCCCGTACTTGTACGGTACCATAGAGACCCAACAAAATGGGCTCTCTTTTCACTCTTTCATTCCCTCCGACAACAGGTAAACTTCATATGATAACCGCTCTCTCGAACCAGGTAGGAACGTTGGAAACTTGGCCCTCGTTTCAGAACTTCAATGTCCCCCCACAATACCGTACCCGAACCCGAAACGAAGCGAGTGGATGGATATACGAGTACTCGAGTGGGTGGAATTTCCGTCCCGTTTTTTTTTTCTTCACTCATTTATTTATTTATTTATTGAGGACTGGAATGGAATGCATGGCCTCCTGAAGGCGTTTTGAGCAAAGGAACAGGAGGAAAGAGAGAAGGGAAAGAAAGGGGAGAGAACTGACTTCTAATCCTACAATAATAGTACGATATTATCTATTATCGCACCATTTTTGCGTGACATAACATGAGCGGTGGTCTCATCGCAATACTGTAGAGAGCACGGTCGTCCGTACAGTGGGTATTTTACAATGTTACAATGCGCTGCTGCTGCTGGCTGTCCGGTATGTATCATACGCTTTTCCCCGCAATTTCTCTTTGAGGAATGAATGAATGCTCAATGCATGTTTGTTTCTTTTTCGTTTGAGGAACTTTCCGCCTCGTTATTATTAGCGGTTTCTTGTTTGACGGTAATTGTTGCGATCCATTTCGCTCACACATTCATCATAATCCCCCTTTCTTTCTCCATTTTTCTCGTGATGGGCGAATCCGGAGTTCGTTGATATTTTTTTTCGCTCTATCGTGCATATAAACCATCATATAATTTTCATTTCATACTTACCATCATAATATCTAGATCAGAGACATGCGGTATCGTAGAGAGGAAACCCCCCCCCGCTGCTCTCGTTGTCTGGGTACGCACAGTGCGTGTGTAGACTGCACCGTGCGGGAGTACACCGATATCCTGCCAATACTCGAAACAAATCTGCAGTCCCACGTCACCATTTTCATTTCCACCGATAATGAAGCCAAATACCGTATGAAGGTCCCTCAGCGTTCCTTTTCCTTCCCCGCGTTGTCCTCACTTATCTAATCCCAATTTTACCAACCCCCCCCTTCCCCTCTACCGGTATTCCCCTTTCTCTCACCCCTCGCTTCTATCTCGTTTGGGACCGTCCACCGACGACCTAAATAAATAAACCAAGCCTCAACCGCAGAACAGACAACACGACTCAACTGACATTTCCCTTTGCAGCAGTTTATTTTTCCTGATCACAAGACCTCCTCCTCTTCCTGCGTTGCAAACCGTGCGCTTGTCCATCTGATGTATGATGCTTACTCGAGTACCGTACCCCTCTACCCGAGTAGCTCCCCGTCTGCTGGACTGGCGATAACAGGTTGGTTACCGAGGGGAGGGGTGTATACAGTAGAAGTTTTAAGAGACAGTGTCTCTGTTTCTCCCGGTCGCCAGGAGATTCCAAAACTGTCTTTAAAATATACCCTTTCCCCTTCCTTGATCCTGGGTGAAGTCGATGGAAGAAGAAAATAAACACCACCGGTTACCACCCACGATAGGGGGCTAAAGATGTGTGTGTGCGAGACGAGAAAAGCTCGGGCCTCCCCCCCTCCCTCCCCGCTGTACTCGAGTAGATAAACTTTTGAGTTTTACCGAACTCCCTCGAGGACGTTTGAGGAAGCCCTTGGCAGGGTACGGTTAAGTTATGTCAAGAGGCAAGGGGAAAGGGGGAATTTCATACAGCACCATGCCTGTACAGTACTCGAGTATCTCACAACTTCCCAGCCGATGGGAACTCGTCATGTCATGTCGACGGCATCGGAGCGGACAATCCACTCTGGCGAAAGCTTCTTTCCCACGACGCTCTTTTGGTTCTCTCCACTGAGGGAGTCCGCAGCTCCAATATCATCATGCGATATGCGCGGTATCGTGAGTAACTACGCGCATATCACTTAAGTCCTATTGCCGTCAGTCTGTTACTGTCGACAAGAGGACAAAGAACCCACCCCAACCTCTCTCTTCATACCACTTCACTACTCTATGTACGAACGAAGTACTAGTACATACAAATACCGGTATGCGTCTGCCATGTTCCAAGCCTCCTCTTTTCTTCTTCACATTTTCCTACCGTAGTTGGCCGGGATTGACCAGGCTCACCGAAGCACTTGTTCATAGATTAACCTGACGCATATAGGGTGATCCCTGACTAGGCCGCATTACCAACTTAAAGATGACGGTTTAATATGATGACGAGGAGTGAAAAATCCGATATGGTTGCTATATCTGTGCGGTAACTTGTAAAGCACTGCTTGGCTGTCGTCTGATAAACTATATAAAAAAATGAAGCATTTTAACGTTCCCAACTAATGAGGAAGCTTCAAATAGCCGCCCGTGTCAAAAGCCTGGTGAAGTGATATCACTACACCGAGTAAAAAGCCTCTGACTTAACTTTCTGGAAAGGAAGGAAAGAACAAACCATTGGGATGCTCCCACGCTCCCCCAATCTTGCGCCTCGCTGGAGCCGAGAAAAAGGAAAGGGAAATGAGAAAGGAAAAAAGAAAAGAAAGAAAAAGAGCTCAATTGCGGGGAATGCCTCGATCGAGCAGAAGTGAAATGTCAGGGTGCACTCACTTTACCGACTGTAAAAGCAATGAACCGATCCCTGAGGGGAGGAGATCCCCTGGCGTGACGAGCACAAACTCAAAAAGTCCCAATACTTTGACCATAGGGCCAAATATCATGCCCTGCGAAATAAATTGACACCGTAGTCTGGGTATCGTACTGGACATGCCGAAAGAGACAAGAGGCGGGGCCAAAAGGGTAGCAAGCGAACGCCTTCCGGTCATAGCAGACAAAGAGGCGGGGCAGCGCCAGTTCTTGTCCCGCATGAATACCCCTTCGATAGGCTGCCCCCTACCGGTTCAAAGCCTGCAAAGCCTGCAAGGCCATCTGATATCGTATGATCCCCCACTGTTGGTTCAAACCTCACGATCACCGCAAGCACCGAATGTACCGTACCGGTGCCGTTAATGAGGGCTGAAACTGGAGAGCACGAGGAGGCAAATAAAAAAGCAAGCGGAAGGTGTCGAATCGGCTCCCGTCGAGGGATCTGCAGGAAATAAGGACTTTCATTACGTTTCTCTATAGGGTAAACCAACGTTGAAATGCACCACTTGCACCCGTAAAAGGAAGAAATAAAACCCCCCTTCAAAAAAAAAAAATACAAATAGTAAAGGACTGGGCCTTTTGATGTGAGGTGAAAAGGAGAAAGAGAAAGAAAGACAGAGAGAAATTTTTAGAAAAATCACACGGGAAGAATCAAACTGGTACGATTAACCCCAGGAGCTCAATTGCCCCCTTCATTTTATTGTGATACGAGTGCTTGGAAAAGGAACCGTTCGGCGGCGTGGTAGAAAAAAACTAGGAATGAAGAATAAGTACTAATTGATATCCACGAGTAAGCTCTTTTGTCCTCTCCCAGATAGAAAACCTTCCGAAGATGTTTTAGAAAGAGATGGGGGATGCTCACACTATCATCACCACATTTAGTACCATGTCTCTACCATAGAATCTCTCAACCCTGTCGAGATATTGCCCGGGCCCATTCCCTCTCCTAACTTAAATACACTCTCTACGACCGAAAGCTCCGTAGCAGTTGTATCAAGACCTGTCCGCCAAGGTTAGAGCTTGAATGTTCCCGACCCGCTCCGCTCCCAGGAAGACAAACCAGTGACAGCCATCCAATCGTTAACAACCATGCCCGCCCCCACTACCGGTGATCCACGATTAACACTGCCGGCAACAAGTGGGACCTGCAGAAGCGAAGAAAGCTCGTCCTGATCCTGTATTGACGTCTTCGGGTGCACGATTCCGCCTTGATTTGAAAGCGAGCAGTAGGACCCTACAAGGACATTCTCTACACGCAAGTGGTGATAAACATTGGGGACAGCCCATACATCACAGGTGGGGGCGGGGAAACGATGGTAGGAGTAGTACCAGAGATGGTTTGCCTGAAGACCTCAACTCCTAAGGCATCTGCGACGATCTCCTCCGTCTCACGTTCTATATCAGGATGAACCTTTAATCCCCGATCACCACTCATCCCTCGTCAGCCTACCAATTCTCACATCTATCAAGCCCATAGGAGAAAACTGACCAAAGCAACATGATCATTAGCACAAATTACGTTACCAAGTGCCGATAACCGCTCCTCAATTCTTTGAATTTTGACAGTTTCTGGAATTGAATTTCTTAGGTGTTGTAATTCTTGATCTGTTGTCGATGTCGGAAGTAACAACCCCTTCCGATTCCTAAGTCAAATACCCCTATTAGTCCAGTCCTATCGCCGCCCCGCCCACATTTCAATCCGTGCTCCCGCTGACCCATCCACTGGTATATCTCACATACCCAGCGGTCAACCTTCCAACAATTCTAGTACCGGCGATCGTGGTGTGGCAAATGGGAATGACATCCGCAAGCTCGGCTTCAAAAACACTGTCCAGACCGCAGCCATCAGTTCGGTTTGCTCCCCCTCACTATTCCAATTGATAAAAACGAACCTATAAAAGTTCATGGAACCACCAGTGGCGACAAGTGCATATGAGTTCGTCAATGTCGCAAAAACACCGACCCTGTTCAATTTATCAGTTCATCGGCACTTGTGCCCAAACGCTTGCCCCCTCTCCTTTGCATGGGCGACTGTCAGAGGAGCGGCGGTGTGGAGGGTAAATCATACTCATTAGAATTTTCAAACTAAAGATATCACCGCATAATTAGCAATGCATCCATCCAAGTAATTCCATGCACACCAAGAGTATATATATGAACAAACCTGAGCTCTGACAGCCATCTTTTGTTTTAATTAGTTCTGCTTCGTGGGAAATAGGGTTGGTGTATTAATTGGTTGGCGTTCGTTTGCAAAAAGTAGAGATGGCTGTGAAAAAAAAATTGTAGTAGAGTAGAGCAGGAGAGAAGAGAGTGTTAAGGTGCGGGGCTTTTTGTGTAGTGGGGCTTTTTTTGAAAAGAAATTTCAGAAACCCTACCAATGCCAAGCCAGGTATTAGTGAGCGAGGGAAAAAATATCAGAAAGGGAGAAAAGGGTAAAGACCGGCGCAAGATTTAAAGGCACACTCTAGTGAGCTCCTCACAAAGGCACTGAGATATTATCTACGGCGCTGATTTGGTCGCTGCTGCAGGATTGGTACCGCTGCTTGTATCATATAACACTTGAACTCCCAAGATGTGAGTCTATTTTGCCAAGGATTTCGAGGACTCATGAAATAAGGTTAGAGTCATATCTTATGTTTCGATGAAGGGGAAAAGAGTCAGATTTTTATTTCAAGAAACTTACTCAGTGGTGCCCTGGATTGTGCCAGTTTAAACCTCCGTTCGAGGTAATTTCGTGTGATATCCCGAATGCGTGATACGGAATTTTCGAGCAAGCCGCTGCTGTGCACCTACGGGATTGATAAATGAGTGAGGTTTTGTGACTCGGATGTGTTGACCAACATTGTATCGTGGCCAAAGCAAAGTTGTTTGTTAAAGCCAATAAAGTACCCATTTCTTCAAGTTAGCTCTTCGCGGGCGGAAGAAGTGTGGCTTTATCTCACAGGTGCGTATGAGTATCATACATACATAAGTGGGTGAGTGGGAAGAGTTTTGGGGGTTTCCGGGCTCAACTACAGGTACTGTTCGCATTGAGGTTCGCTCACACAGTGATTGAATCCGGTGAGCTTGCTACAGTATGGATTATGGGTATGGAGAATAGATCTATAGGAGATACTTCTCCAAACAATCAATGAAGATCGGAACATGCTAATAATGATAGAAGCTGCTGATTTACATGCACTCAAGATTCCAATTTTTGTATGCTCATACCGGTAGCCGACCCCGGGCTTCACAAGGAGTAGAGAGATTACATGGAAAAACTAAAAGTGACTGCGAAAGAAAAATAAAAAAGTAATAATGGAATTATGGAAAAAGGGGGACAAAACGAAAAAGTGAGTCATCCAGCATCAGTCATTCATGCATCACTCCCACACTTTCAGGAAAATTTCGAGCTTGAATTTAGTGTTCACCCCATATTTAGATTAGACTAAGGAAATGCGGTAAAAACAAGGTGTGAAGGGGGAAGGAAGGGGAAAGAGATTTAACCATCCATGTCATCATCGGGTTGCTCGAACAAAAAGTTGGCTGCGAGCTCTTCGTTTTTGTCGCAAGCGAAGTACGCTTGAATGACCATGTCCCTATCAAAACCGAGGCGACATAACTGGAATCACCGTTAACCACTGGATTTCGACCTCAAAGGTCAAAATATGAAGGAAGGGAAAGATACTTACTCTCTCAATAGCATCACTCTCTTCAGGAGTAACTGAAATGTGGTTGGAGCCCGGGGGCAATGCCCCACCATCCTCATCACCCGCATCCTCACTGAGCAGGCGCAGGAAGGCATCAGGGTTCGAGCTGATCATTGCTGCAAGTTGTGGATTCCCCATGCCGACTTGTTGCAAGATTGGCTCGAGCATCTGTGGTTGTTGTTGAACGACTTGACGCAATTGTTGAAACTGGGGGTTGTTTCTGAGAAAGTCAAGGTTCCCGAGACCAGAGGCTCCTCCAGCCCTTCCCTGATGCGCACCTCCACGCTGGCTAGCGGCGGCGGCAGCAGCTTCGAACAGGTTGATGTTTTCAGGCTCAGCTCCTTCTCCAGATGCGCTACCGCCAGTGGCAGGAGCGGTAGCAGCAGCAGGCCTAGCAGCAGGTTGGGCCGATTGCGCGGCTGGGCGTGCGGTAGAAGACTGGGCCGGCCGTTCTTGTGTGAGGTGTTCGGGGATACCCTGGAAAAGGATTAGCTATGTGGAGGTTCCACAGATTGAAGTAAATGTGCACGGTATATAGTCTTGTTACTTACATTTAGAAGGTAGTCAACAGCTCTATCTGGATTGAAAAACGCAGCGCGCATGGCTCTCTCAATTTCGCTCCTCTCGAAGCCCATTCCCATCATATTAACAATAGCGTCTTCCCTCTCGCCTCCCATTGCTAATGCCGACGGATCATTGAAGGTAGCCGGTGATAACGAAGCGGAACTACCAACGGCGCCAGCAGGCGTTGGTGTCTCTGGCACAGCGGCTGAGGTTGAGGAACCTGTCACAGGATGAACTGGAGCAGAGGGAGTGGCGGGGACAGAACTTTGGGCTGGCGTTGACGGCACCTTCGCCGGGGTGGAAGCCGAACTAGAACCAGCAGCGGAAGACGAAGATGCAGCTTTAGGCTTATTTGACCATCAGTTTCTATCCACCAAGTAATTGTATATGGCGATGGAAATACTTTATTTGATATCATGCAAACCACAAATCCTTTTTCTTCAATTTTGTAGTCCCCAACGGTTTTGTCATCTTGCAAGATTTTACCTATCGCCAAAGATTATATTATTTCATGGGACTTCTTTTACGTAGAACGACGGAAAGCCCTTACCAGAGTAGATGAGCTTTTGAGCCGCGGCATCCCATCCTTTCTCTTTGTTAATCTTTTCCTTCACCTGGGAAATCTAGTTGGCGGCCAAGTCAGTAACTTTTGTTGCTTTTAGTTTCTCATTCAGGCGGGAGAGATGAGAATCAATAATTACCGTATCGGTAGGCTCAGCATCAATAACAAACTTTTGCTGTTTGAGATCCTGTAAAAGGAAAGGAGAGTGGTTAGTTATATGCGTGGGGCTATGCGTTAAATTTCGATATTGTAGAACAGCGGGGCGGGCAGGAAGGGAGGGGCAACATACCTTAAAAGTAAGCTTCATCGTGATGAGAAGAAGCCGTTAAAGACGGAATAGCTGAGATATGTGTTGCTACCAGGTGTCCTGTGGATGGCAGAGATGGAAGAGGGATGGGAAGAGAGATGGAGAGGGGAGTGGTGGTGGATGAAGCGATGGTGGGGTGGTGTATTGTGTTGCTGGTTGTGTTGGAGGAGTTAGGGTGAGAGACGAAGCTGGCCTTGGTCTGGTAGCACAGAGACGTCGTCTCTCTCTTGGGAGTAGTGAAATTGTATTAGTAAGCGACAACGGTGATCTTATTTTCATTTCTTCGCAGTGAGATTTCTAGTTGTTCAGACGGGCCACGATCAACACAAGATATTCGGAAGCAATGCTCTATAGAGGATCACTCAACCTTTGGTTCATATTGCAAAACTAAGAAATCAATGAAGGATCAGGGTCTACCGGTATTGTCTTGATGAGAGATCTACCTGTATTACTTGCATGACAACCAAAGCTTGGCAGTGCACGGGCACAGGCGTTGTTTGTTTTTGTTTCTCCACGTCCGCTGCGGCTTCGGGAAGATCTTCGGTGCCAAAAAAAAAACACAAACACAAAAACACAAGAGACGTGGGCAACTGTTTCCCCATATCCCCTTTCATCCACCTATTTCATCTCCCCACATTATCCAGTATTCACACACCTTGTCGCCGGACACTCCCCTCCTCCTTCATCTCCAATCTCCTCAATCCCCCTCCCCTCCAATAAGGTTCCTTGTTCCCTTGTCCCCACATCGACAGCCGTTTGGTTTGTCCCTCCCTCGCCACCTGACATCTGATCTCATTTCTTCCGAGTCCCAGGTCCTTCTCATGGCGTAGGACACGAGCACCTTTTCTATTTCTGTCCTTTTCCTCACGCCTCTCCCGTACAAGATACCAGACACAGATCTTCTGAGGTATCACTATCTAAGAGGGGCAGCACTTTGAAGAAGGGGAACATACGTCTCCAACCGCGACAACCACAACAACCATCTACATACTCTTTCTTACGACTCTATGGAACTTGTTGATGCTTCATTTCCTTCCCCCCCCAACCCTCGGCCTCCACCGCCTCGAACCAAAAAAATTTGATCTTTCTAGCCTCCTTTCTATCTGAAACTTCCCGGACTGTATTCGAATAGTATCGAGAAACTGTCCGGGATCATTGTTTCCAACCCTGTTCACTCTTTCACATCATGTTTTTTTATCCTTCCCGCCAAACCCTCCGTCTCATAGGTCTCCTTACCCTGCTTCTATCGGCCGGCACGACTGTGTTACTCGCCCTATGTTCGATATCGACCATATCAGTCCATCCTGCTCTTCCATCCCCATGTATCGCTGCTACAGTATCCAATCTAACAGCCTGCTTGTTCCTGGCCATAACCGTGATCCATGGCTCACCCAAGCGTCCGTGCTTGCTCATAGGCATCGCGTCTACGGCCTTGGCAGGAATTTCCTCCGCATTTGCGGTGGGTTGGATGAATTTCCGGCCTGAGTCGATGTACGGTCATGCGAGAACTCTCTTAATTGTCATTGGATTTGTACTGTTTGTTACATCTCTGATTATGCAAACTATATTCTGGACACTTCATGCCACCACCAATCCGCACTTGGGCTCAAGGCCTGGTGATGAAGAGGCCTCTTCTGCGAAACCAGTAGAGAAAAATAGTATCTCATCTGCCCTGCCTACCACCAATGCCTCTAAAACGAGTCTCGAAGAGAAGAAGGATCGGATTCTTAGCCAAACCCTTCAACCAGCCCTTGCACGGCCACAGCTCCGCCATTCATCTGTGTACTGTGTTACTTCGACCCCCGCTGGTGCGGAAGTTGACCACTTCGACACCTGGGATACCTCGGATGTGGGCGACATTCAGAGAGCAGCTTGCACACTTGCTATTGCTGAATCTGAGGGTCCCATCATGGGGTTGGGGATATACATCCCCGAGATCGAAGTAACCGCAGTCGAATCCACAGAAGATCGAGCGCTGGAGGATCCTCGAGAAGTGCGAATTTGTATGCAAATAGCAGAGAGGCAGTATAGCCCACCGATACCCGATTATGATATGACTCCCAGGAGTGCGAGTTTTCCTACCGGTCTCTTGAGAGATGATGTCTCCTCGCCTCGGACAAGCTCTACAATATCCTGCACCTCATTAGCAGAGGGACCCAACTCAGCGACAATAACTCACCAGGTTCTATCGAATTACGGGGGCCCCAAGGAGATTTGGGGACTGGGAGATGGCTGATTAGGTCACAAACCACTCTCTGATCCAACTCTGCGAATAAACGACAAATATAACGGTAAATCATACCGTGTGCGCCTGAGCGAATAGAAGTACGAAATAACGGTTACCAGTTCACATGATTACTATATAACTTTAATCGCGAGTACAAGTACCCGATTCCAACGACATGCGTCACGATTCAAATATGACGAGGGTGAAGGACAAGGAACCCATGAACACGACTAAACTTGAAGGCTAACTCGAACATGAAAGGAAACACGATTCCATGAGCACACTCCTGATGTTTTTCCCTCTACACACTAGTATATCTACTTTTTTTTTCTCTATTATTGCGACCTTTTGCCTTATATTTACATAAATCTCTGGGAGATACTCTGCTCTCCGCTATTGCTTTATATCTTAGTGTCTATTTTTGTTTGCGATTTTGTGTTTTAAACCTAACTTTCGAGGTTTGGGCACGTGGTACGTCGGTAGATAGGGAGACGGCCTGACAGAAGGCATCCGGATAAGCCCGAAGGGATTTCTGGAGTGCGCGATGGCATCTGAAAGCCAGTTTTTATCTCTTTATCGGCGCTTTTATTTTTTTGAAGGCTAAGGACAAAATCAATCGGCACTGGACTGTATATCTTTTCTGCACATTTTGCTACAATTACCCCATGGACCTTTCATTGGTTTGGAATTTTCTCCGATATATTTCCTTGGCGGTTGAAGCGATTGACGGATCTTGTCCCTGTAATCTTGGGTTTCCCACTGCTCATGCATAGTAATTTAAGGCAATGTATTTGTATTGGAAATTTTTGTTTTTTATTCCAGGGCCTGCAAATCATGCACAATCAAATGCCTCATAAAATATCACTCGAGGATTAAGAGATGTTAAGGTTTCGTGGTGGGCCGCGGAGGGGGGGGTGAGGACGGAGGGAGTAACTTGTGTTCTGGGATTGCTGGTATGACGCGGCATCAGTATTTTGGGGGAAATGGGGATAATCGCTAAAAATAAACACATCCCCTCTATCAGATTTTACCTCTAGCACTCACTTTACTAGCCCATCATATCGATAGCCCATCCTGGGGTCTGTTACAGCTATGCTGTGCGAGAACAAGTTTGAAAATCTATTGAACTACCGGTAAATCCCGGTGATTTAAAATAAATAAATAAAATATACAGAGTCCTGCAGGAGCTCCGGTGACTCCCGAATGGGACTTATCCTCTCCACACTGCCACCCCCGCTACCAGCAAGGTTGCCTTTAAGGTGAGTGAGGGTAGCCAGAAGTGCGTATTGTCATAAGAGATTGTGTTTATCACCACGACACTAACACTGTGAGACCCACTGACCGGAGGTACAGTGGATGCCGAACGCTCAACAGATCCAGATTCGCTCTTACGCCAGAGTTTCATAAAAAGCTATAACAGCAATTTATTTCATTTTCCCCTCTTTTCTGTGAAGTGCCAGGCACCTAACCTCACGGGGATGCGGGCTGCTATGTGAGGAGCGGGGAGGCCCGCAGAATGTAAGGGGGAAGGTTGGATTATTCGGTAAAGTGCAAGCGATAAGGTTAGTTGGAGCGCTGAGCCTGTGAGGAAGCCCCTGACTGCTCCCCGCGCGTTTAGGTGAGGTTTGTTGTGGGTGGATTTCGGGCGGGTTTCCGGTCGGGATTATGCATCACGGTCGGGTGTTTATAAGCGAAAATGGCTGGAGAGGGAGGGGGTATGGGCAACCGCCTGTATGGAAGGAGGCGGGGACTCTTTGGGGTCGGGAGTGACTAGGTGATCCAATTGCCCCTCGGCCCACGCTGGGGTGTGGGGGGTCGTGGGGCGGCTGGGGAGTGGAAATAGACTGGGGTGGTTATGCGGGCTTGGGAAGAGAGGGCAAACAGAAGGCGATGTTTTGTTTCAGATGTTGGCGATCCTATACATCACTGGTCCTGTCATTATTCATTGGTGGGAAGACATCTGCTTGGTTACGAGTGAGATGTTGTGACTGGCGGGGCTTACACATCTCCTCGGTGGTGGAGACACTGCCAAAATACGTGCAGTATGATACACGGAAAGCGGGGGCTCGAAGATCACAGAAATTTTAGGGGCCAGCCCTTCTAACGGACGGAAGTCTTTAGATGCAAGGGGTTGAGGTTTGACTACCCACGAGTGATGTCTTATGAATCCGACATTATACTAATATCTCTATTCTTTGTGAATAGGGTGCGATACCGTCTATTTCTCCTAAGGATGGATGATAAAGCTTCCTGACACCTTATGGCATGAATATTTAATATAAATTTGACCCGATCAGGCGGTAGCCGAAGCCGTTTCAAGATGCTGGGCATATTGACCATGATGTCGGAGGAATACTTCACAGCAATGGCTGCGACGTTCCTTCAAATACTAAATACGGCATTACACCCTGTGATATGCCTGACTTCTGTTTGGCACTCTTTGGAACTTTGTGTCATTGGTTACCGGCTGCATTGCGATATAACCCTGTAGATGGGCAATAAATGCATCACTTAATGGGGGGGGCCCTAGTGGAGTACCGGAAGCAATCCTAGAGGGGGCTAATGCTAGAGCTTGGGTAGTTCCTAGCGGTTGTCCTTCAGGGTCTATATTGGTGGCTCAAGGGGCTCCCCGAGAAGTGCTATAGCGATTAGCCTTTCCGACTGATGAAGGGGAGCACCCCTCTGGCAATACGATTCACGGTGTGGCTCCGATAATTTTTTTTGAGCTCTATCAACAGGTTTCCCACCAAGGTTTATAGCTTGCGTACTAATTACGCGTCCGCGTTCACAAAAGAAAGCCGCAGACCAAGCTCTATTGCTGAATGTTGCTCAATTGGAGTTGGTTGGATTTTGGAAGGCTAGGTACTACCCAAAAGGGTGCAAGATAACTGGTTGGTATGCTCAGTCAAATCTATTACCCTGACACCGCCGAACAAGGTATTCGGCCAGATATGGGGATGATTGCCCTGGTTCGGGATCGTTACACAGGCGGTCGTATAAGCTTATAAGGCATGCCGAGAAATTCGGCAGCGAGATTACGCGTTAGCTACCCGTCAACGCACGATAAATAAGGTTGAACCCATTCAAGCTCAGGGCTGCGATATAAGAGGCTCGGTTTAATAGGGGACATGATAGCAGTCGTAATACGGATTCCTGTGTAGCATCAACGACACACGACGCAACTAATCCAGCCAATCGCGAGAGAGGGCTTACTCTCATCTTGAGAAATACCATGATTAGTAGCCCCTGCTCTAGCCATCAGAAGATACTCTTGTGCTCCCTACTGAGCACAATTGCGGGAGGTTGTGCACATCGCATTGGAAGAGCAAGTAGGGGAAACTTTATCCCGACTTGACTGATGGAGGTTTCTTCCTGGTCTCATGGACTAGAGCTCAGGAACTGGTACTTTGCCTCCTCCGCTGCGGCATCTAAAGAGCATCCTCAGTTGTTTTGGGTGATATATATAAGGGACCTGTGCTCCAAAAATCATAATCAACACAATTCCCCGGTTTGTGATCATTTCTCTTTCCCAAAAATCTCGCGATAATACGGAACTTCCTGTTTCCTCATCCCGTCAAACCTATATAAAAAAAAAAAGCTTTCGACCGGCATTAAACAATGGCCTCCGACAAGAGTGGTGCGTTATAAATTCTCCCTGGAGCCGGCTGGGGTTACATGGTGGTTGGTGGTGAATTATCCGCTGACAGCACAACTGTGTCCGAAAAGATGACAATGGAGGCGACGAAATCTGGCTGTAAGTAAATACTTCGCATATTCCATTGCGGATATATGAATTGCGGCGGGCCTGAGGTGATTTCTGGTTGATTATTGACTTTTTATCTTGTTTGATAGCTACGACCCAAGCAAAGCCGCTGCGATACTGTTTGCAATACTCTATGGCATTACCACACTCTTTCACATCATCCAGATGTGCCTCACGCGAAAGTGGTACTGTTCGGTGTTAATCATGGGAGGGCTCTGGGAGGTACGAAGTATTGACATTTGTCTCGAAATGTGTTTGGCATGTACTGGTATAGTTGGCTGACTTGGTCTGAACGCTCTTGCTGCTCTGCATATATATATATAGACTACTGGATATATTCTTCGGATTCTCTCGGTTGACAATCCGAATAGTGATGGATATTACGTATGGGACCTTATTCTATCCCCCCGACACTTTCCCGCCCCTCCGGCTTAATAAACGCTATCCCAATAAAGTGCCGGCTCCCACGCCTACTCGGAGGGATTTCTCCGAATTCAGGCTTTTCTTTACGCCGTGCCGGCTAGCCTTGCGTTTCACCCGATTATCCCTAACAATCTTGTGTTATATGATCTGACATATGCTGGCTGCCACGATGGCCAATTGCAGTCTCCGATGTTAACCCTCATAGTGCTGGCACCAGCATGGATTGCGGCGTTCGATTACATGACCCTCGGGCGCCTCATCAACACGTTCCTACCCTCCAAATCAGCCCTGGGTCTCCGAGCTCGTAGAATAACGCTTATTTTCGTCCTCTTTGACATCCTGTTAGTGGATTTTTATTTATTTTTCCTCTCCCTTCCCATCCCCACTTCTCACTCACCCTTCCCCGCCACCCCCCCCGTCCAAATCTCCTTTTGATGTATATTATATTATATCATTTATTCATTCCTGTGCGACCCCGGAGCTGACGACATGTTTTTTCTCTTTCCTTTCCCTCTTCCAGTTCCTTCGTGGTGCAAGGCTCCGGATCGGGATTCCTGGTCTCGTCTGACGAGGACAACTTTCAGATAGGGTCGTACATACTCATTGGCGGATTGTCACTGCAGGTGATTGCATTTAGCTTCTTCACCGTCACCACAATCAGGTTTGACATCAAGTATAAGAGGGAGTTTGGGGTTGAAGGAAGAGAGCGGTTCGTTGCGTTGTTGTATTGCCTATATATCAGTTGTTTGTGCATCTTGGTGAGTTTTATTTCAAAAGTTTTTTTTTTTTTCATATTTTCTATTTCATCTTGCGTTGGTTTGGTTTGTAGAGGATTATCCTCACCCTAATACCCTCCCACCCTCTCCCCGCATGCGGGTTTGCGGAATCGGAATCGGAATCGGGCTCGGGCTCGGGGTGTGCGGGTGTTTACCTTATTTCATATATATTTTTCCTTTTTTTCCCCTCTCTCCTCGATTTGATTTACTGGGACATGTATCTCCTTGCCCCTGCACTCCTTGTCACATGGAGTCGCGTCGCAAAACGGCCATCTACGCAACGAGAAGGTTATCCATTTGTTGTCGATACCGCGTACGATTGACCGGGGTGTTGATGCCAACCTGATGGAAGGTTGATGGTAGCGGGAGGGTGAGGGACGAGTAGGGAGGGGTGGGAGAGGTGATGAACTCGATACTCGCATGAATTGTTGAAAGTCTCACTCGGCCAATCCAGGCTCTCCGTGTGGTATCTTGTACCCATTGCTTCTCCACCCCCCATCACATCTCCAGTCATCCCCCTCCCTCCCCTTCAGCCACGTTTTAATTACTATTTTTTTCCCAATTTTATTTCCTGCTCGTGCATCTTTTCTTATCGGTCACTCACTCCTCCCTGCAGCTGAGCCGAAGGGAAGGGAAGCGAAAAAAACAACAAATCCCCCCCTTCCTCCCCCTTCCCCCTTTTGTAGCACACAGCAGTTTTACTGTAACTGAATTGAGCTAACCCAGCTCTCGGTCAAAAAACTGTTTAGGTCCGCTCGCTCTTCCGAATCGCAGAATTCGCAGAGGATTATCCAGGAACGTTGAGCAAGAAGGAAGTATACTTCTATGTGTTAGAAGCAGTGCCAATGCTACCAACACTGGTAATGTTCAATTTTTGGCATCCCGGGACAGTCCTCGTGGGAGAAGGAAGTAGTTTTAGGGAAGAGAAGAAGAGAGATAATACTGTTGCTGCAACTGGTGCTGGCGTTTAATGGCATTATGTGGGGGGGGGAGGGGGAGGGGAAGGGAGATCTGAAGGGATACAGATATGGCGGATGCGGGGACGGATGGGGTTACGTGCGTTGCGTATGAACAGCGCATTCGTGTTCCGGGGTGGTGGTGGTGGTGGTGGTGGTGGTGGTGGTGGTGGTTGTTGCTTGGATGTGTTGTGTTGTTATGTTGAGTTGACTAGACTGAGTGAACGAGTGAGTGAATGAATAAACTAAAGAGGGGATAATAAAAAAGAATAGAAAAAAAAAAAAATTAGAAAAGGAATAAAGAGGAGGAAGAGCAAGAGGAAAAAGAAATTAAGGACTTGTACCAGTTGTAGCAAAGACCAGCTGAAGTTTTTTTTTTTTATTTTTTTTTATCCCTCTCTCTCTTTTTTTATTTTTTTTCATCACTACCCGAGTACTGTATATTTTGTTTTCTTCCTTTTCCCCATCCCCTCACTCGATAGTTCGTCCTTTTCATTTTCCATCTCTCTCTTTTTTATTTTTTATTTTTTTTATTTTTATTATTATTAATATTATTATCATTTTTATGGATCACCTTTCCAGCGCGCCTAGACCGACGCGACAGGAGGAGGGGAGGGAAGGGAAGGGAAGGGAAGGGAAGGGAAGGGAGGGAGAAGCGGAAATTGAAAGTGTAGGAGATAGAAACCTTCATTTCATCCCCTCCGCTCCGTGTTGGAATTGCGGGTTGTCCATGATAGACAAGAAGAGCTGATATATTTTTTTTATTTTATCATATCCCGCCTACGCCTACCTACAACTACCCAACTCGTACAAAGTAACCTGCCCACCGGTACCCACGCCGCAACTTTGTGCGAACCCATCAATCACCACACACAATGATAACCATCAGGGAAATCAAGCCCAAGTAAGTAAAAGTAGTGTAGCACGAACGATTGAAAAAAAAAAAAGCTTTGGGTCAGGCACGTACTTCTAACTGTACCGTACGCTTATACATACATAACATAACATAACATACTCGTACATGAGGGAGGGAAGGAAGGAAGGAAGGAAGGAAAGGAAGGAAAGGAAGGTAGGGCCTTTCGTTCCTACCGTATTAGGCAACGGCCGAGGCTGAATGAGAGAGAGAAAGAGAGAGAGAGAGAGAAAGAGAAAAGAAAAAGAAANAAGTTGAGTTGAGTTAAGTTGAGTTGAGTTAAGTTGAGTTGAGTTGAGTTGAGTGAAAAAAAAAAAAGCAATATCCACACACACACGCAACCTCATTATCCCTGGTACCTTTTCATGGACGTTGTGTGGATTGGAGAAAGGGGTCGTGACCTCGAGTAGACGCGGGTAAGAAAAAAACTAATGCGCGAGGGGAACCTGGGAGTTGTGCAACTGTTGTGCGCTGCGCTGCGACCGGAGTTATGGGTGATGGGTCTTGGGAGGGAGAGAGGGAGGGAGGGGGGGGAGAGGTATTTCATTTTATTTATTTCTCTGGTATGGTATGGTACTGTACCGGTATGGTATGGGGCATCAGGAATCTGATGATGATGATTATTTTATTTTTATTATTTCTATTTCACCTTTGAGAATGGGATTCCTTATACTGGTAATAAAGGTTGGGGTAGAAATGGTGGAGAATATCATCTTGTAATTATTTTCCTCATTATAGGAAAAAAAACAAAAACAACAACATTGATAACCGGTAATGGAAAGAAGTACGGTACGGTAGACTATCATGAAGCAAGAGTAAAAGAAGATGAAGAAGAGAGAGAAGAAAAAAACAAAAAAGAAAAAAAAAAAAAAGATCCCTTAAGCGAGTAAATGTCCCTTCCTCCCTCCGCTTCTGCGCGCGACGGAAACTCTCGCAATCGTGCAGGGTTTTATTTTTATTTTTTTACAGTAACTCACTTTGGGAATTGTACTTGTACCTAACAACTTTCCTCATCATTAGTCTTTTTATCATTATCATTATCATTATCATTATTGTTATTTTTTTTTTTTTTTTTTTTTTTCTTTTCTCTCTTATTTATTACTTTATTTTTTTTTTTTTGCCTTTTTTTTCTCACTATCTTTGTGGGTGGTGGTTTTTTTTTTTTGTTTTTTTTTCAAACCGCGCTTTTCCAGTGGTGAAGTGTTTGTGCTTTGCTTTACTTTTACTTGCGGGGTGTGATAACCGACCGATTGTAGGTATTTTTATTATTATTGTTATTATTATTATTATTATTATTATTATTTTATATCATAATTTATCATATCTTATTTTATTTTTTAAAATTTGAAAAAAAAGTTTTTTTTTTGTTTTTTTTTCCTTTCCTTTCTACTCGAGTATGATACCTCGGCGGCGTTAGTTAGTTTAGTTAGTTACGATTAGTTAGTTAGTTATAATACTGTAGTGTACGGTACTACAACCGCTTACGGTTATCTCACTCTGTTAATATCAACGGAAACAGATGAAGGTCGAGGCGGGGTGGGGGGGGGGGGGGGGGGAGGGGGGGTGGACTAATCCCCATAACTTAACCTAAACGACAAATTAGAAAGAGGGAAAAAGGAAAGGAAAACAATGAAAAAAAAAAAACCGAGATAAAATTCATCCTTTTTCTTTCCCCATCCATCATGCATAATTCTGTTGTCCGTGTACGGGCCAAGTCATGTCTTTTTTTTTTTTGTTCCCTTTTCTAACATTCAGAGTGAGTTGAGTTGAGTTGAGTTAAGTTGAGTTGAGTTAAGTTGAGTTGAGTTNACCTTACTTTTATTCTCCTGGAATATGGGAGCATTTGGACGGTCTTTTTTTTTTTTTTTTTCCTCTTCATTCTTCCCTCATTCCCACAACATATTTTCAACCGTAAACGCTTCCCTCCATCCATTTAATCCATTTTATTTATTTATTTTCTTCTTCCTCTTTCCTTCCTCCCTTCTTTTTTCTATTTTTTTCCCTTTTTCACCTCTCTGAACAAGTGTGCATAAAGGAAACAAATACATCTACATATCAATTGCCTCCCTCCCCACCTCTTTCTTCGTCCCTTCCCTTTTTTTTCTCTTTCTCTCTCTCTTCCTCTCTCTTCGATTCTCTTCCTGAGGGTATTATTCGCCTTTGCGCTATTTCGACCGACCCTACTTGGCCATTCGGCGGGAGAAGCGGTTATAGACGTTTGCATGGCTCGCGACAAGGCAGGGTCTCCTTGGAGTGACGCAGAGAAGGTAAGGTCTTTTTTCTTTTCTTTTTTCCTTCTCTTTCTCTACTACTACTCTCCCTCCACTTTGCCCTTTTAGATTGTTTGCTTTGATGCATGTGGCTGTGTTTGGCGGTTGGGCTAACGAGGGTGATGATAATTGATAGCTACATCTTTTGTTAGAAATCGCGAAACAGAATACGAGTCCTAACTGGCGCATTATCGAAGTCCCCACAGGTGCTTCCTCCCCCCGGCTTTCATTCATCTCTTTGTCTTCGTCATCATCTCCTTCATGCTCGCCCGGTTTGTTTGTCCGAGACTGGGTTAGCCAGGATCGGTGGAGGAGAATGAAGAGGAGGCGGGGGAGTGAAGGAACTCAAAAAAGCTGATCAAGTTTGCTCTCCGAAAAAATAGGACGGACAAAATCCCAAGCACAGGCAATCTTCACGACAATGAAATCGCATAGCACCCCACCCCCTCCGCAAAGTAACAAAAAGCGTGCGAGGGAGGAACCAGGGTACGAGCAAGTGACTATCCCGACTGCGGGACAAAGCAGCACCGCTGCCACGATTTCCGTGCCCATAACCAAGCGAAAGCGCGGTCGTCCCACTAAGGCCGAGACAGAAGCTAGGAAGGCAGCGGAGGCAAGAGGGGAAATACTGCCCAAACCAAAACCTTACATTCCTAAGACTACAAGCAACGTGATCGTCGGGCCGGACGGTCAGATTAGGAGGAGGAGAGGAAGGCCCACGAAAGCCGAAACTGAGGCCAGGAAAGCGCAGGAAAGGGAGTTGAAGAAGAAGCAGGGCGGCGGAGATGATGACGAGGATGATGACAAGGTGAGGCAGCAATTGGGACAGAGCGAGCAGAGCGAATTGGCCGACGACGACGATGATGACGATGTGGAGGAGGAAGAATGATCGCTCCCGAGAAAAACGGATGGGTGGGAAAGTGAAAGAGAAAAATCGAACCAACAAAAAAAAAAAAAGACTAGGGGAGATGAAATTCTTATCATTCCTTGCCGAATCTCCTTACGCGCTATTATTCGAGATTGATGGAATTTGAGGATGGGAGGGGTGGAAGGTGGGGGGGAAACATCGGATGAACTGCATGAAAAGAAATGTTTGAAATGGCAACAAAAGGGAAGCGGGTCGACTCGTTTTTCCCCTCTCCAGCAGCCACCGCTCTGGTCATGGTTAAGTTTGAACGGACGTGTGTGGAACGGAGCATACTGGGGAAACGTTTACAATCGCGCAATTATGGTCAAGGGAGTTTCTTTCTTTCCTAATCTTCGTTTTTGTTTTGATTTGTTTGCTTATGTCTTGTTCTTAATTATGTATTCTACTGGGGGGGATTCGTGATTTGGTGCTTTGTTATGCTTTTATCCTTTCCTCCAATGAGCCGGAAGACATTTGTTTCCTCTCAAGCTTATTCATATGCCGAAGGAAGGAAGGGGGGATTGGGTTGGCCTTTTGTCATTGCTATTGTCGTTTTTCCTCATTCCCAGTATTCCGGGATAGGTTTTATTGGGTCTATTTTATTCTCTTCTTGACAATGTGTTTTTTTGTCGCACAAGTTTTAAGTTTAGTTGATTAGTTACTAGCAATTTCTCTGTCCATTTGCCTGTCTGTTTGTCCGTCCGCATTGGAGAGGAAAGGTGATATAAGGTAGGGTTGGCTATACTCTGCTTCTATTTTATTTCCTAAAACTTCACCTTTAGCTTTGGAGCCTTCCTTCCGTCTTTCCTTCTAGGAACAAACGAAGGCTATTGTACTCTTGGGTGAGATTTGGGGGCTTGGAGCCTAGCTGCTTACCCCGGTGTCCTTTTTTTCTCTCTCGTCTCCTTAACATCCTTATCCATCTCCTCACTCCGGTCTCATGAGATAATAATTCACTTCACTCCATTTCACTTTTGATTTGATTTGATTCACTGGGGGAATGATTGGTTTAAAGGGCAGGTACTGGGTGGCTTTTTTATACTCTGCTTGTGCTTTGCGTTGCTCCCGATGTTTATATGGAGAATCGCGCTTTGTTCCTTTTTGCTATTAGGGCTTGCACGCGCGTGTGCGCACGCGTGTGTGGTTTCTATTGCCCTTGGTAAAGTAGGTGGGGTGGGTAGGTAGGTATGGTATGGTGCTTTCTGCGAGTATTTTAGATATCTCTGTACTTTATGGTGGTTAAGTTAGCTTAGTAGTGCTCTCTACCCGGTTCGATACGATATTTCTATGATAGCCCATTGTTATTATTTCCGAAGCTCCTGCGCTGGGAAGTGGAAGTGGTTCCATCGGCATCGGCTTGATACTGGGAGGTGGGTAGCTGGATCGGTGATATCACAGAATACGTATTTCTGTATCTCGTTTGTGTTTTTCAAGCAATCGTATCATTGATCATTTCCAACCTCCCAACCTCCCCCTTCCCAACCCCAACCTCCTCCCAGCCCGTGGGTTTTTTTTTACCAGTGGGCGCGATTAGCAGTGGGTAGTTCTCGATACAATGCATGTCATAACAGGTCCTTGTTCGATGCGATATTTTCTCCCACGGGTACTCAACCAGCGCGCAACTCGCATCTATTCCATCCCGTGCGTATGCATACTCTCGATACGGCACAGCACATAACACCCCAACGGCACGCCGAAGACTCACCTTCCCATTCGGCACGATACCGCTTCCACTCCACCACCCATTAATACTCAACCTCAGCCCTGTACCACACCCCATCAGCAGCACCATCTATCCAATCTTGCCTTCCATTCTTCCATTCTTCCATTCTTCCCCCCTTCCCTCACCCACTATCATTATCACAACTTGATCACTCCCCATTAGTGGTTTCGGTGCATCGCTTGGGGTTCGATGTTTGGATGTTTGCCCCGGGAGTTTGGTACAGTTACCGTACTTGGGGATTTCTGGTATTGGCGGGATGAGAGGTTGGTTACATGTCACTTTTTTTCTTTTTCCCCTCTCTTTCTCTATTCGGAGACCGGCGGCGGAGGGGGCGGTTACTCGAGAGTGAATGGATGGATGGATGGGTCAATGTTTATTCCCAGTTCTTCTGGGGAAAAAAACATATTCAGTCTATTTATTTTCCCCTATAACCGTACTATCCTCTCCACTCATTCGAACTATCCACCTTTTCATCTATCCATCATTTCCCACCATACCCTCACCTCCCCAACACCAATCCATCCGTCAATCTATCAATCAGTACGGTACATTTCCCCATCTATCATACCTGTGACAAATTAAATCAGATAGATTACTCTAACGCCCCCCTCCCCCGCTTCGGTAATTCAAAACCGAACCCTCGGTACCAAGCACTATCAACCCCACCCACCCACTTCCAGAACCGACAAACCAACCGAGCGGACGAAAAAAAAAAAAAAACAAGCAAAAGCGAAAAAACACAAAAATAACCATCGATCGACGGGGAGGTCTGTACTCGAGTACAAGTAATGTCGCTTAGTTGCCGGTTGCCGGAAACGCCCACCACACGCGCAAACAAAGCTTGTGGTGGGGGGAGGAGGGCCTTTTTCTAGGGGGAAAATGGAAGGTTTTTCTATCATTATTACTATTATTATTATTATTATTATTATTATTTATTAAATGGACGGGGTTGTTGAGGGTTTGTTCATATTTTTTTTTTGTTTGGAAGGGGCTGGGTTGCCGGTTCGTCGGGAAGGATCAACCCAGCATTCATATCCAATATGGGTATGTGTGATGGCCCGTCGCAAAATGTTTTTCTTCCTTCCTTTTCCTTTTCCTGTCTTTTTTCTGCCTGCCTGCCTGCCGCCCGCCCGCCTTGCGCCTTGCACAGCGGGAGTTCGCGAGGTGCGCGTGTGGGAGGGGGCGAGCAGTGGTGGCTGCTTGTTCGGTGTTGTCTGCGGGTGCACTACCGGTATGTAGGCTTCGCCTCATGTTAGTGATGGGTGGCATTCATGGGACGTCACTCGTGATCGGGTGGAGTCCGGCTCGGTTCCTGACGCTGGAGGGTCTCTCGTCCAGACCGATTTTTACCGGTATGTTTACCTTCCCCCCGCGATAGATGTTGAGGGTGACTCCACGTTTCACGGGGTCGTATGATCGAGTCCGGATACCCACCGTACTCCGCACATGGGAGAATGTCTGGCCACGTCGACATGCTTATCAGTATGAGATGGGGGAAATGTCGGGCGCATACGGGATGATGGAAAAAAAAAAAGATTAATAAAACGCCCCCCCCCCCCACCGACTCTCCACACCACTCCAGATCCTTTCCGTCAGCCACATCCCTCTGGTCCTCATTCTCCGACTCATAGCGCTGGAGCAACCATACTCGAGTGATATCTCATGATGGAATGGAACTAGCCGCAGGAGTCTTACTGGGCCAGAGACGTTTTCGGGATTTTACATTCTTGTTGTGATTATGGTAGTTTTTTTCTGCGTGGTATGCGCAAGCATCCAAGGGCTCATCATGATATCTCATTCAGAGGTCTTGGAGTGGGTAGTATAATAGTGGTTTCTCGTCACATGTGGATATCGGTGGGGGGAGTGGGGTGTCCAGGGTTACGTTAAGATTTGGCGGGGCTCGGTGCGATGCGAACCTATCGTGGGGTCGTGTTTATTTCGCCGGGCTTGTGTGGTTGTTCGGGGCATTGTGCGCGATGGCGGCGTGGTGTGGTCGACTACTTACCGGGTTGCTGGTTGGGATGTGTTTTTTTTTGGATGGGCCTGGGTGTAGTGGGAGGGTGGTTTGTTTGGGCTTCTAGGTATCATACCCCCGTGTGTTCGGTGGCATGTTGGCTACCGTAGTCTACTTGTACCGACATCCAGGGTTCAAGCGCGGTCGCATGGCTGCGCATTCCTTTCTATGATATTCACCGCCTCGGACTTGTAGAGGCCCGGGTGTCTCATTCAACCTAGTTGGCCAGCCAGCCAGCTCCCCCGATTTCGAAAGCCTGAATAATACGGTAATCTGTTGACAATGATGTCGTGTTTCATGCGCTGTGAATATCGAAAATTTCGGGACGGGAACACAAAGTCCTCCGAGCCCTACAAGGCCTTCTACTCGCCGTCATGCACGAGAGCTGAAAGACTCCATAGAACTCCACCCTTCGCATGGTAGTGATCGCCCGATTCGATGTCTCAATGCTATCACCGCTCCGTCAATGAGTTCCATTCTGCGAAGGTAATCTACGGGTATTATGCAAAGACTCATATTCTGTGAAAAAAAGACACCCATTTACGGCGGAAGAATGGATAAGCCTTCGGTGATATGCGTCTCTGGAGCGATGCAGCTGAGTAAATCGGGGGGCCCTGCCGAGTTTTTTTTTTTTTCTTTTTTTTTTTCTGTTCAACTTGAAATCATGTTGGGTGTCCCTCCCCCCCGGAGAACCCCTACGGCACATCCATCCATCGGGATGGAAAACATTATGATAACCAAGACTTTCACCACGGCCAGCACTACTCGAGTACTAGCGCGTACTGTGGATCCAACCCTACCTACCTTTACCAACCTTCCAAGGATGACCAACATCTTCGCCAGAGCGTGCCAATAAACCTCTCCAGGTTACTAATAGATACTCGAATTATGATAAATGATGATATGGCGTGTGCACAATGGGGTACCCGTGCCGTTACCCTAATTTCGAGTTTACAGGCAGAGTGAGTGTAAAAAAAAAAAATGAGTTGGCAGACCCCGGGGATCCTCGGGGGTAGGGCGAGGGGCGTGGGTGATACAAGATAAGCCCAAGGTGCTATTCGCGGCCACATCTTCGGGACGTGGTGGTGATGGGTGGCGGTTGGTTGGCGAGGACTGTGTGGAGGGGGAGCGGGAACCGGAGCAACGTACGGTACAGTACGAACAAGTATAATAATAATGTGTTGGTGCATGAGTTGGCGGATTAGGGTGGGGTGTTGTACTAGTAATATGGCGGGGGAGGTTACGGAAGGTGGGTGGTTGGTTGGTTTGCAGGTTGGGAAGGAAGATGAGGTGTTATATAATAGGTAACCTATTATTGTTTGTTTGCTTTTATATTATTTTTTCCTGTGTAGCGTTTGGTTTTGGCGGTTGGTGGTACTGCAGAGGGTGCTGGTGGGGGGGGGGGGTTACGGTACGAGCACGGTTCCTCTGCGGGGGAAGACATTATCTGGAAGATGATAGGTGGGTATGTAACACAGGTATGATATTCTCAGGAAATGCAGTAACCCGAGACAGGGCAACCTCTTCCTGCGTGCGTGGTTGATCCTATGGCTTTTGGAAATTAGGCTTCGCTGTGATAAACTGGAGGTCCGTGACGGATAACGTGGGCGATAACTACCCGGCCGATCACCGGTGCGGGTATGATACAAATGTTTATCGATAAAAAAAAAACAAGGAACACAAATGGACGATCACGCCTCCATTTTTTTTTTTTTCTTTCCTCCTATATAAATAAATAAAATAAATTGAACCTACAAAACAGAAAGAAAGAAAGAAGAAAAAAAAAAAAAAAGGTCAGAGATCCCTTATGATAACAACAATTCACATCACCTACCCACCTACCTACCTGCCTGCCTACGAAAAATTAATGTATACGATAAAACGTAAAACAGAAAAGAGGGGCGAAAACCAAATCCCCTCTCCTCCACACGACCGATAAAGCGGTGGTTATGATATTTCCACCAGACCTGGTAAAATTAATCTGCACTGTAGATCACACATGAAAAAGCCCAGGTAGACTAATGATTATGATAACTACTACTACTACTACCTAGGCAATGGTTAAAAATATATATATATATATATATAATATTTGCGTTCAGACTTTTAATAATTAAGCTTAATCCATTTAAGCTTTTTGTGATCCCCCCTCCCTCCCTCCCTCCCGGTTGGATCGATCCAATCAATTAACGGAATGCTTGATTTTTTTTTTTTTTTTTAAAAAAAAAAAAGTGTGGGCTAGGGTTTCCAGATGATGGAAACATCCCTGATGATCGGGGGAGGAGGAGGGTTCCTATATGAGAGAGAGAGGTGGCGAATGTGATTATTGGTTTATTTATCATACGGGAATGTAGTATATATATATTTGAGAAGGGGATGGATGGATAGGCTGTGATGAGTTATATAATTATGATATGTATAGCTGGGTGCGGGAAGGGGGGGTTCGTTGGTTATATATAGCTGGTATCATACTGTAACAAAGTGAGTGAGTGAGTGATACTTCTTCACGCTTTTTGGGAATGTTATGATAATAATATTATTATGTAAATTATCGTTCATGGGATGCTTCAATTGGGTTACTGTCCCTAATAGGGTAGGTGTAGGTGTAGGGTGGCAGCGGCGGTTCCTGATGCTTTCGTACTCGAGTATAATGATATTATGGTATTTAGTATCACAAGCGGTGGATTCAACGGTATTTCTCGGAGATGTGGATGAAGTGATTGAAAGTGATGATGTGGATGGAAAAGGGTACCTTTTTTTATTTTATGTTATTTTATTTTATTTTATCCTTTCCTTGTAAGCATACGAGAAGTAGTCTGTTTTTCTTTTCATTTTTCTCTTATTCCTGTATGATAAATAGATAGATAATATATGGTGGGAAGTGCTATGTTGATGGTATGTGTTACAAAACATGTAATCAATTGCCAGGGGGGACGGGTACATACCGTATCTAGATTGATTTGGTGAACCATTTATTGTGTGCTATGATAAATAATGGCAGGCTCGGGTGTGCGGAGGTGAGGTGAGGATAGGTGGCTGTCTAGCATTATTCCTTTAACCACGTTAATATTCTTTTAGTGCCTCTCTGGTTTTTAAGGCGTGTATCATATGTGTCAAAATCACTGTTTTATCACATTAGTAATCTCAGCACAAAGTACCCATAGTCGCGGTGAGAACTAAGTGCACTTACTGTACTATCAGGTTTTTTTGGTCACTCTGAATTAGGAGTGTGGTTTGTTTGTTTGCCATTGTTCTGCTACTATGATACTCTGTATAAGATGGTAAGGTACTTAAGTAAGTAAGTTTTATAATATAAAGCTTGAGTTTTTTCCCGAGTCTATGCTCTCTACTACTACTACAACTCTTCTGGTTTTGTATTCAATCAATTCCTGTTCTTTCAATTCTTTATGATAATAACATTAGAGTTTATACTTTGGGTAAAAAATTATTGAAAGTCTGTAAGGAGAACTTTCAATGAATAGATTATCTCAACTTGACCTTACTACTTTTTCAGTATTTCTTTATAATACGCCTTTCAGTTACGGTTGTTAGTTTTGAATCTGCTAAGGCTTTCTTTTTTATTTTGTGATCTCTTATAGCAATTACTAGTACAAAGCCTTATTCATTTGATAAATGGGTTTATTAATTTTACTAATAATTTTGCACAGTTTGGTACTTCTACTACTACTTTATCATCAATTACTGGTAAGTATCATATTTCTTGCTTTTTATTTTATTTAATAATTAGTACTACTAGATCTAGATATCATATCATATATAATTTTATAGTAATTCATAGTTGTATGTTTCTTCCTCCTATTATAGTATCATATTATACTTTGTATTCAAGTTTCTATTTTGTTCTCAGATATTATAATTTATCTACAGAGATAGTAGATAGTAGATTGTAGTAGGCTATATTGGTTCTATCTACCAAGGTATTATCATTATATCTTACTTTTCACCTCAAGCAGTAGTAGCTACTAGCTATTGAACTGAGTTAATATATTTTATAATATTACTATAATAGTTTTATTTTTTAAAACAGATTTTGTAATTGCCTATGAACAAATCTTATATTCTAAAATAACTTGGCAGAAGGTATGTATAAGTAGAGAGAGAGGAAATAGAATCACTTAATTCTTACTTGCTATTGCTATTAAGAGATTTTATATGTATACTGTAGTTTATAATTATTATAATACTGAAATCTAAAATCTATTTGTACTCCATAAGTCTCACTTACTTTATATATAGGAACATTTTTAAACTAACTGAGAATAATCTTGATAAGGTATATATCAGCTTGTATAAAGTTGCATACTGTAAAACTACTGTAGGTTTTGTAAGGCAGTAGTAGCACAGTATAAGCCAGCTGTGTAGATAGTACTGGTGTTAATCACACACACGCAATTTTGGGAAAATCTTGAAGAGTACACACACCCTCGTAACTAACTACTACAAACAGAGAGTTAATGCATCCAGACTCAAATCACCGCTTTTAGAGTGCTGTCCGGTAACTAGAGGTCTAGCTATATCAATAATTGAATGTCTTCCTCGCTTCTAGTCCCAATAAACTACTATACCTACACACACGGCTTGTCTGGCTATCTGAGACAGATGTTCCAAATTTATCTATTCAAACTGTATGCCAACATTAAATTTCCCACACCAAAGCTGCGCAAAGATTGTAATAACTTGGGGAATTAGCGCTCCTCTAACGACATGAATCCAAACTTTGGAAACACAGCGCCTGGAGGCAGTATAAGCCACAGCCTACGAAAGTTACCAGTATCCCTGACCAGCCTATTGTCTGGCTCCTTTGCTCTAGGCGCCTTGATTGTGTAGCTACGAGTGATCTTGAATGATCAGAGAGCCCCTCCCCTCCCTCAGGCTCGAAAGTAGGGAAGGCGATGAAAGGCGATAGGATGTACGGATAACCACTATGGGCGCAACGAAATTCACACTGCTCTGTGAAAACATGCCTCCTATGGTAAACATATGCTCGCGGCCTTAAAATTTCCCAAGAGTGGATCTGGTTAGAAAGCGCTTTTTTCTCATTCTTCCATGCGGGGGGGGTGCTGGTTGATGCCAAGACTTGGCAAATTCCGTCGAAGCGAACTTTGTTTTCAGAGCCTCAATTGACGGCAGCGAGAATTGGCGGATCAGAGAAGGGCATGCACGATCAATACAACAGATTGGTTGTGCAAAGACAGAAGCTTTCGGGAAAAGAGGGACACAAACATTTACTTTTGATAGCCTAATATTTAGGGGGGAGTTTTTTTTATAGAAAAAACTCGTCAAGTTTGTAGAAGAAGAAAAAAGAAAAGAAAAAGTGAAGGTGGAGAACAAAAGGGCACAAAAAAAAAAGAGGAAAAAGAAACGACCGCGCGACAGGGGGGGAGTTTGTGCCGAAGTCTCGTTGAACTTCCCTTTTCTCGCCTTTCTACAGCGAGCTCTCCTCCACATTTCGCCCCTCCTAAAACGATCACAGAAACAACGGGGCTTGACCTGTTAGTCTCCCCCCCCCGTTGCCAGCTGACCATTCTATCGTCGAATTCGCGAAGTCGCCCTCTCCTTTCCGTTCGTTGTTCACCAGATTCAGAGCCGGCTCGGGGGCCAAAAAATTATCGCAGATCATTTCGAAAAAAAAAAAAAAAAGAGAAACCGTCCTTTGAGAGAAACAGGCACAGCCAATTTACTTCGCGTATCGCGATCATTGAACTGTTTGGTTTGGCTGGTTGTTTTTCTTCAAAGGACTTGGGGTTTTTCTTTTTTCCCTTTTCTTGAGGGCATTTCGTGGTCGGTGTGCTCCTCGAGCCTGGAGGAGCGACACCTGGGGCGGACGAGCCGACAGAACACCATTCAACCACCGCCTCTCCCCACAACACAAAGACAACCACTCCAACTCCAACCACCACCACCACATCTCGAGGACACAGAAAATGTTAGCGGGGACTATAAACGGTTCACCAAGTCCAGGAAGTGAAGGAGTTAGGAATATACACCTCAGTGACTCCCCCAGATGCAGTTCGGCAGGAGTGGGAAGGCACTCGAGGGTGACCGTCCCTGATGAACCCAAGATGATGGGGGCTAGCAGAGGCTCGTCAAAAGCATCGTCTCGGGGAAACACGCCATCGTCCCAGGGCAGTGAAGCGAGCGTTAAGCAGGGAAATGGAACGCCGCCCCGAAAATCTCAGCGTGCAGCGCCTCGGAAATCGGCCAGGAAACCGCCAACCCTTTTCGCCGATTATCCTGACAGTACCCAAGAAGCCACTTCGACATTTTCCGTCATCGATGAATGTATCTACAGTACCAAATCAATTGGTGACTCCGGGCAGGATGGTGAAGTCATGTCTTGCGAGTGTAGAACAGATTGGGGTAAGTAATCATCATCGTTTCATTCCCCCCTCTTCTTATCCCTATATTGTCGTGACCTCCCAATTCCAACTTTTCCGCGCGGGTTTCCCGTTCGCTTACATTTGACCGTCGCAACGCAGATGGCGAATGCAATACTGCGTGTGGTGACAATTCCGACTGCATAAATCGGATGACATCTATGGAATGCACTCAAGACGACCGCGCTTGCGGTCAGGATTGTCAGAACCAGCGATTTCAGCAGCGCCAATATGCCGACGTCTCTGTTATTAAAACAGAGAAGAAGGGATTTGGCCTCCGAGCGAATTCCGACATTTCGGCCAACACCTTTTTGTACGAATACGTAGGCGAGGTTATTGACGAAAACAAGTTTCGCAGGAGGATGGAAAAGTATGATTCGGAAGGAATTAAACACTTCTATTTCATGTCCCTAGGAAAGAACGAGTTTATCGACGCTACCAAGAAGGGAGGGCTCGCTCGCTTCTGCAATCACTCGTGCAATCCGAATTGTTTCATCGATAAGTGGGTTGTCGGGGAGAAGCTGCGAATGGGTATCTTCGCCAAACGTGACGTAAAGGCGGGCGAGGAGTTGGTGTTTGATTACAATGTCGACAGATATGGTGCGGAACCGCAGACTTGTTATTGCGGGGAGTTTAATTGTCTCGGCTATATTGGAGGTAAAACCCAGACAGATGGGGCTGCACCTAAGCTTTCGCACCACATCATCGAGGCCTTGGGGCTGGAAGACAGCGAGGAATGGTCCACTGCAACAGCAAAGAAAGGCCGACGTCCGAAAAAGGCCGATGGAGACGACGAAGACTATGTCGAGAGTGTACAGTCAAAACCACTTGGCGAAGCGGATGTTACAAAGGTCATGTCTTCTCTATTGCATTGCAAAGAGAAGTGGATAGTCAGCAAACTTCTCCACCGAATCCAGCTTAGTGAGGATGAAGCCGTTCCAGCGCGCGTGGTGAAGATGCATGGTTATCAGATCATGGGCAAAATCCTTCACGACTACCAATCGGATGAGAACATCGTATTAATGGCTCTTGACATTTTAATGAAGTTTCCTCGCATCACCAAGAATAAGATTACAAGTTCTAAGATTGAGCCGACGGTACAACAACTCAGCACCGTGGATGATCAACGTGTTCAGGAGGCGTCGAAGGCCCTCTTGGAAGTGTGGAGCAGTTTGGAGACCGGGTTCCGTATCCCGAGGAGAAGTAAGGCGGACATGGAGCGAACTAGGTCAATGTACCAGGCCTATGAGAGGGAGTCAAGTTCCAAATCGAAGTCGAATTCGCCGCAATTGGAGAAACCGTTAACACCAAATGGTCCTAGTCGACCAAGGCCGTTTACAAAATCCGGCTTTCAAAACCAACCCCCTCGCGGGCCCCGCGCAGAGCAGTTTCAGCGGCACAACGACAAGCCACGTAGGGATATACCATGGGGCTGGCACAAGGCGCATACCGGTGACGGAAAATTCTACTATTATTCCAACGACGGGAGAGCCCGCTGGGATATTCCACAAGAGCCATGTAACTCTGATGCGAGACTTCCACATCCGCCACCACCTCCCCCACGCCCTGGAGAGTATCCCCCACGTCCGGCAGAGTATCCCTACATCCCGCAAGATCAGAAACGAATAGCCTTACAGGCAATTATTGACGGCATCACCCGCTCCCGTTCTACCGAGAAGATGAATAAGCAAGAACAGGAGCGCCTTAAGGAGGAAGAGAGGGTACGTCAAGCCGAAAAGGAAGCCGATTCAAAGCGAGCAAAAGAAATGCTCAAGGAGAAGGAGAAGGCTCAAAGAGAAGCAGAGAAAGTTAAGCCGCCGAAAATCTATGATGCTGAGAAAACCAAAAAGATTCTCATAAGAGCTGTAAGTTTTTGTGATGGTGTGGTCTCTAACAAACAATTCATACTAATTACCTTGGATAGTTCTCTACAGTTGTGGCGAATGCCGTGAACAAATATGAATCGCAAATAGGCGGCAGGGACCTTGTAAAGAAACATGCAAAAGATGTAAGTCTACTCCTCTTAAGGGCAAATACAATAGAATGATATACTGACAACGAATCATCAGATCACCGAACTCCTCGTTAAGAAAGAAATGAAAGATGGACGTCAAATCGCCAATCCTCATCTCCTCCTTGAGTCTGATAGCAAGCGCCTAAAAGTCAAGGGATTTGTTAAGCCCTACATCGAGAAGGTCATCAGAAACAAGCAATCTATGGACAATCGCAAGCGAGAAAAACAGAAAGCTTCTAGTAGCCATAGGCCGGAATCTTCATCTAGTTCCGAGAAGAATAAAGAAGTTGTTGCTTCAGAATCTTCTCCCATACCTCCGGCTGCGATAAGTCCCATGGCCGACGATATCGGGACAAGTATCGGTACACCAATGGCCGGGACCGCACTTCTTGCCACCCCTGGAAAGAGGCGTCGGGACGAGGTAGGAGAGGCCAGTGGAAATCCTGACGTGGTGGCCGAGAACGAAGGAGGAGACCCTAAGAGACCGAGGCCTAGTCCTCCAAAGGATGTTACTCCTCCTCCTCCCCCAGCAGGCGTCACAGAGGTAATGGCTGGAGGAGGCGGCGTCTATGTCTGTTGAGAAATTCTCTACTAATCGTTCCTTTCTCTCACAGGTCACATTTTCTAGTAATTAAGGCGAATTTTTGGGTGGTGAGAGAGGTGCCTACTTTTAGGGGTTGGGGAAGCAAGAGGAGCTGATGTGAGCATACGGGCACTTTCTGTGATACTTCCCACGTTTCTTTACGCCTCGCCTTGCTTAGTTTTTATTTTACTGTATTCTGGGTTGCTTGTTGGGTTCTTTCTTTTTTTTTTTTTCCCCTTTCTCTCCTTCAAATCTTTTACGGGCTTCAAATTTTCCTTCACCTCAAAGGCTTCTACTTCATTCAAATAATTTCAACCACAACACCAATAACATCCTCCCCCGCGCTTATCGGGTTTCTTTATTTTTTTTTTAGTATTTCCCTTTTCCCTCCTCTTCGCTTCTTATGTATTTTTAGTACTTTACGATTCTGTGTTTACAATATCTTTGGCTTCATTTCATGTTCCCCCCACCCCCCTTTCCATTCCTGTTTGTTTGTGGGAGTTTGGCAAAAAAAAATCATCGGGCTTCTGTGTTTTTGAAAAAAAATGTATGTATCTACTACCTCCTTGTATCAGTGCATGTGTGGAGTTTAGCTACTACTGCGCCTAAATCTGAAAATTATATTCTGAGGGGCGTTGAGTTCTTGGGGGGTGGGAGGGAAGGGATTGGAAAGGTAAAGGGCAGGCGAATAGATTTTTAGGAACTGGGGGGAGTATCGGCGAGTTTACCATAGAAGGCGGAGGCGGTGGGCCGGATGTGGGCAATTTAAGGGGGGAGAAGGCGTGTCTTGGGACGAGTAAGCGGGAGGTTTCCTCACTGCAATGCATAATAATCCCTGCCATGGCAGATTCTCACCGATAGGTCACGATCCGCGAATTTCTTCCGCAATCAATATGTGAAGCATAGTATCATAATGAAGAACCTTGACAAAAAACTTCTGCAGCAGTAGGAGTGATCCCTGGTGACGCGCTCTAGGTTCCTCCCCCCCACCTTCCGCCCATTCTTGGCATACTGTAACTGGTGGCTTGGGGCCCGGGGGGGGGGGTAAGGGCGAATCGGGATTCACATAGAAAGTTTGTAAACCCCATGTTGGGACGAAAACCAGAAGAAAAAAAAAGTATCATATTAATATTATCATAGTTCTGGTACAGTACAGTACTTATGCTTTTATTTTTATTTATTTTTATTTCATAATTGTTCTAGCAAATTCCCCAACGATACTCCTTGGCCAATAGTGTAATGTAATGTACTAGTATCGCGCTGTACAGTACCAGAGTCATAACCCCCCCCCCTTCAACATTGCAAAAAGAGACCCGGAAACCTATGATAGAATCTTTAATGTCTTACTTAGTATTATAAGCAAAAATGAATAAAAATGAATAAAAATAAATAAAAATAAATAAATGGTATTATTATACCGTACTGTTTATCAAGGGGGAGTATCTTACTGTCATCAGGAAGTGAGGAAGTTTTTCTTTCTTTCCTTTCCAGCGCGAGCAAATAATAAAGTTAAGTTAATCCTCACCTCCTTCCCCTCCTCCCCAATCCATCCTTGGGGAATGTTGGAAATGCTATATATATGTGTGTGTGGTCGGGGAAGAGGTTTAACAGCGGAACTTTTTTTGCTATGTTTTTAGTAAGTGTATGAGCGGAAGGAAGGAATGATTGAGAAAATGATTAATTTTTTTATGATAATATTATGGTAGGTACTCCCTTTCACTTATTTTGTGGGGTTTCTTTCTTTCTTTCTTTCTTTCTTTCTTTCGCTTCCTACTGCGATACTACGATTATAGATGTTCAAAATTTAATAATATTGCTGCTTTTCCTTTCTACTTCTGTTGGAATGGGGGGGTTGGTTTGTATACAGTACCCCCTTTCTTTTGCAAAATTGCCTACGATAGATACATGACGGGTGTAGCCGCGCAGTTTAGCCATCAAACCGACCTCATCACCGCAAAAACTCTTTTCCGAGACACACCCCCCGAACGGAACGGGGCATCCATCCCGGCTCCACAACAAAAAAAGAAAAGAAAGAAAAAAAAAACCGAAAATTNAAAAAAAAAAAAAAAAAAAAAAACCGAAAATTCATCCATCCACCAAATCCATCACAACCTCTCCCCACAACCAACCACACACATACGAGAAACCCACATGCGCCGACTACCACCCCGGAAATTCCTACAACCACCCCCTCACCCCCACCACCATCACCACCGTCCTCCTCCTCCCCGCTGGGGAGCACCGGAAGTTTCGACGCCCTCCCCACCGAGAATATCCCGTGTCGCAGCCCCATCCACCCTCGTCCACCACCCCCAGCCGCGGTCGCGGCAGGGGAGCAGCACCCGACTCCTCCGCTTCAAAATAACCCTGGCGCCACAAGGCGTTTCTAGAAAAGTTCTGGAGCTGGTGAAGCGCGGTAGTTCCTCCCCCCATCCCCCCCCCTCCACGACTCCACCAACTAACCTTTTCATCAGCATCAGCTTCAAAACACCTCCTCCGCGGTGGCACCACCATACAATCGCTACTATCAACGCTCCCGCCCGTGAGTGGGGGGCGGAATGGGGATGTTGGGCCGGTGATTTTGGCGCTTTCTTGTGCGTCGGTCGTCGGGCATGTTCCTATCATACGGGAATGTAATCGGTTGGGGGTTCCGTGGGTGTATGTGCCTGATTCGTTGGAGGGGGAGGGGGGGGTTGTTGGGAGGACTGGAGTTGGTGCTGTGATGGTTGTGCCTTGGGTTGTTGGGGTTGGGGTCGGGGAGAGGGGGCAGCGGCAGCAGGCGGAGGGGGGAGGAGTGCAGGTGGGGGAGGGTGCGAGGGCTGTTGCTAAGGAGTTTGATTTTAGGGATGCTAGGAGGGTTGTTGTGGGGTTGTTGGCCGAGACTAGGGATTTGGATTGTGAGGAGTCGAGTGATTTTCCGTGAGGTGGGGGGAGGTAGAGGGGGGGGATATGTGATACCCCTCCGTTCTGCGCGCCTAGCCAGCCCTTAGACCTTGGTATATACAAGTGGTATACCGTGTGTGTACAGTACAGGTTTGTTTGTCTCTTTGTATGCTTATGTGTTTTGACTAGGCTAGACCAGGCCATGGAGGGATGATGGGTCCAACTAACCAACCAGCTAGCCAGTTAAATAACGCTCCAGGCTATTAATATTTCCACCTACCCATCCCTCCGTCCGGAAGAACGGAAGAAAGAGTGCAGTAGTAATATTACCATAACAGAAGCACTTGGGCGCAGTTTGAGTTATGGTGCACATCAACGAAAAAGAGCAAAATCCAACGCCTGTTACACTATAACTTGGTTTGCGCGCAAGTAGACAAAAAAAAGCCTGAGACATATACCCCCGAAGAAATATTCTACCTGTTCGGTTTTAACCAACCTAAAGTAAAAGCAGGTGTAAACGTAAATAATAGTAAAAGAGAAATAAAGTGAAGTGAAGGAAAGAAAAGAAGGGAAAGAAAAGCTAAGTGTAAAGTAATGATACAAAGTGAAAAAAAAAAAAAAAAAGGTTGGCAGAGTAGTAGCAGTAATAAGGGTAGAAATTAAGCGTAACCCATTAAAGGTTTCTTTCATAGGTTGGATAAAAATAAAAAAAGCGTAAGTCCGTCTTGAACACCTGGCCGTGAAAGGATGAATTCCAAAAAAAGAAAAAAAGGAAGGGTAAAAAGCGGGGGGAAGAAGAAAAAGAAGGAAAACAGTGCCAAAAGGAGAAAAAGGGATAACGTGTTTTATCTACTCGAGTAGTGATCTGTGGTGGTGTATTGTAGATGAGCACCCACCCGTGGTGGTGAGCCTATATGTTCGTTTATTTCGATTGTGGGAACTGCGCTACTAGCATCAGATGGTGCAATATTGAATTTATGATCGGGGTCTGATGGTAATTGATCACCTTCATCTGGTAGGGGCATCGGGTCTGGGATTTGTATATCCAACTGTAAGAACCACCGTTAACATGACACCAACAAGTAGTACTAAGAAGAATCTTACATTCATATACCCCGTCCGTCTCAGCGGCACAAAAACCGCCTGCGACCTAGCCTTTTCCAACTCCTCATTCTGTTGCTGTAAGAACGCCTCGACAGCCCGTAATCTCCGCTTGATGTAGGTATCAATAATATCCTCCAACACCCATAATGTGAGCAGACCAAACATAGCATCCAGCCAATTCCACAAATTCCACGGATCAAATGCTTTAGAAAGCTCTTTGTTCACGTATGCGATGACCATCCGGAAGCGCTCCTCGCTAACGTACGGTTCCAGTATGTCTGGGAAGGTGTTAGAGTAAGCGGGAGAAAGGTCACCATTTATCATGAAATCGCGCTGGATTCTGATTACGCGGGTGGATTCGTAGAGCGGTGAGTTTATGGGGACGTATGGATTGCGGTGTGGGAAGCATGGATGGCTGGCGTTCCATTCGCTGGTAGCCGAGGCTGGTGTTTGCGGCCGCGATTCTTCGTCGCCGATGGCAGGTAGCCCGCTATGTCTGTTCGGCACGCTTCTGGGCCTATCGCCTTCTGGTTGCTGGCCCTGCTGTAGCGCTTGGTGCCTTGCCCTGTGGCTCCTCATGTCCTCCAGTTTTACCCCCCTCTCTACTTCCAACTCTATGCTGTCCCTCGAGTCCCGGTCAGGATCACCCAGCCACGAACTATTGGTATTGCTCGTAGCCCCCCTGCGAAGTCCCTCTCCTAGAAATGCACCCACTCCCCCTCCTCCGCCCTGCCTTACTACCGCGGGTTCCATCTTTTGCAACGGCAACTTAATATTTGGCGTCACGCTCCGACTAGTGTCTGCGTCTGTATCTGTGATTCCTCCCCCGTCATCAGAAAATGGTGTATTCCGGGACATGGCGTATTTACGACCCTTTCCTCCCTTAAATACACGAGGGCCGTCTAGGGGGAGTAGTTGTCGAAAGTTGTCCTCGTGGCGTGGGTGGTAAAGGGGGTTCTGGTCTTCCGCCGCACGGCTTTCATCCAATAAAACCTCAGAGGAATCGGAGAAGCGTACGGCGGCAAGCGAGGATGTCCGATGCGATCTCGGGAGACGGTGGGCCGGTGGGAGCGCAACGGTCTGTGGTCGGGAGAGGTAGTTGATGGGGTTTAGGAGCCGGGTTGCTGGTTGCCGGACGTAGTATGGCGAGGGTGATTGTGATGAAGAGCCGGTATTAGTTGTGGTGTAGTAAGAGGAGGAGGAGGGAGGGAGACGAGTGCGCGAGGAGAACGCCGTTGTTGCTGTGGCTCAGGGGAAGAAAGTTCAGTGGGCAAAGCTGGCTGCGAGAAACCGCGTTTGGGCTAGGCTCGTGGCTTGGCGATGGAATTGGTCTGGTTGGAGGAATCCACAGACAAAGGCAAAACTGGCGATATATGATGGGGACTGACTCAATTGGCGACTTTGTGGAGGGATTTTAGGAATGGTAGAGGGAAGGTGAGAGAAAGAGGGGAAGCCAATGGCCTGTTTGAGTCAGGAAAGTTGGTAAAGTTGTCCGCCCCGGAAACACCTGCTACCATCCAAAGCCAACTTGTGAAATACCACCGGGATGAACCCTTACATGCTAAGCTGGTACCACGCACGGGTTCACAAGACCTAGCTTTAATTGGGCAGGTAGTTTTTGACCCTCTCTACGAGTAGAGTGCTTGTGCAGTATTATAATTATATTATTATCATAATAGTTATCATACCTTTGTAGTGGTATGATATAAGGATTTGGGAATAGCCTCGATAGCGAGTTCCAAAACCAGCAGGGAACTTACAACAACGATTTACACATCTCACAGCCGACAAGCCAATTCCTCTTCCTAGGGCTTAGATCACGGGCGGCTGCCCCCCTGACCGAACCACGGCAACACCCGAACCCCCGGCCCACCGGGCACGTGGATATACAATGCACGGAACCTCCGCCGCCGGCCCAGCCCCCAATGCGGACTGCCGGCGGGACGGGTCGTTACATCAAGTGAAAATGATATGGGTATATTGAACGTAGCCGCAGTTCTATCCTCTACAAGTATGATACCCCGTTCTAGACCCTGAAGGTGCCCAATCGAAAGATATTGAAGAAAAACGTCAATCAACTAAGAGAACCGCATCTACACTACCGAAACCTGCTGCAACTCCTCCCTCGTCGCTCTGTCTTCCCTTAGTTCTCAACAGCCAACCTGCCTCCTCGTTCATCACGATTTCCTTGAGACCCTTCCCTCTTTCTTCCCCTTCTCCGTCTTTCCACAAGATAGCGCCGTAGACACCCAATTCTCCAACTACACCCCCACTCATCAGTCCGCCATTCCTTATGATAGTATTCTGGAGCGCCGGCGGCTCAATCAATTCCATGAGGATATACCCGCTCCAACGGGACTCCGGGATAGACTTGAGAAAGCTAGGGATATCTCTTCTGTAGATATTATTCCCACCTCCTTCCCTTTGTGGCTTGAGAACATATGTATCTGGTTTCTCAAGAGCAAGTTTACGAGCCGCCATACCAGCAGGCGATTGATCCAGAGGATGGATAGCGGCAAACGTGCCTCGGACCCGGGAAGAAACACTTTGATTAGGGAGAAATCCCTCAACAGCTCCGCCCGTGGCTAGGACTTGTTGGATCTTCTTAGCGCCGGCAAGTTGGGTAATCACGGATGGACATTTGATAGCCTTCGAACGCTCAAGGGTAGTCCTTGCAGCCCAGTCATCCTCCCCAGCATAGTCTCCCGGCCCGTATCCTGCGCGGAAGTACACCGTAGAGATCTCAACCTGCGTGTTGGGAGCGTGCGGCAGGGAATAAATCAGGGCCCGAGTACCGGAAACCAACTTTGTGAGCTTGGGGACATCTGGAAGCGAAATGCGATATGTATAGACACCATGTTTCTCGAAAAGCTCGTATTCCAACCACCTCTGGTCGAAAACGTTCTTCTCCCCCGGCTGGATGATCATAAGGACAGCTGTGGCTCTTGCATCCCCACCGCTTCCGTAAGCTTTGTGGGCGATTGCCAATCCCTTTGCTAACTCTTGTAGAGCAGGGCTTACAGGGATGTTTTCGGCTTTGATGATGCTATCGGAGGGATAAACTCCCGTTTCTGCAAGATGTTTGTGTAGCTCGGAGACTCTAGTAGACAATGCCCCGAACGACGAAGCAATAGTATTAAATTCAACTTGGTGAATCATGGGAAGAGCGTTGGGGTCTTCTGGAGCGATGTGAATCATGTAGTCTGAGCGGAAAAGGCCTAGCGAAAGCGGTTGTATAAAGCCTTCAGTCTTGACGTCCAAGTGGACTTTGTAAAGTCTCGCCATGAAGTCATCGACGTCTGAAAGTCTATAAAAATTAGTATTGACCTTGTGGCCTAAAAACCCTACTCCGCCACTCACTCAACCATTATCTTCTCTAGCCACTCTTCGTTCCCGGCAACCCTAGCATACAGCTCGTTATAATCCTTCTGTACTGCCCTCCCTTCCTCCCAGCAGCTTCTCGGAAACGGGCTCGGAAACAGAGTAACCGGAGCATGGGTAGCGAGTGCTCCGTTCGGGCTCAACTTCTCCGAAATAAACAATTCCGCAGGTCTAACGGTCAAACCGTGGGAGAGCGAGTAGTCCATAAGGGCCTGGACGAGGTAGGATAACTGCGTTTGCGACAATTCTGGCGGGTAAGAAGGAAACATCTCAGCTGCCATTACTGTAGTGTGGGAGTGTGCAGAAGAAATCCTAGAGGGATGTTTGCAGGAAGAGGACTGGTGGGTTGATGGGGGGGAAGAAACGAATTACAAATGTAATACCCATATGGCTACTTCCTGAAAGCCCAAAGTGCCAAGACGGGTGATTCCATGCGGCTCAAATCTGCTCTCATAAGATTCATGCTTATACACCATGCAAGTGCTGGGAAGAGACTGACAAATAGGAAGTCCTAAGTTACATAACAGTGAAGAGCCAATTTTCCGAGCAAAAGTCAGTTGTCGGAGAAACTGTGGGGTGCGGCAGCTAGGGCCCCTGGCGTATATGCACGGTCGATCTATCAAGTTAGGGATTAAGCCAGTGTGTCCTTGAGTGGTTGTTATTTTGTTGTATTGGAACTACGAGTAGTTGACCGTTTCGTGAAATGTGCCCACCGGAAAGGCCATAGTAAGGGTACTCGAGTACACTATCTGGTCCCGAGATGGGCAAACTGAAGGGTGCTGTACGAACGTGATTTTAATTCTGCGAACCTCCAATCAACAGTTAGCTAAATTGCAAAGCTGTACATAAGCTAGGGTAGGGTCATTTTCTTTTGATGGAAAACATATGGTTGCGCTTCGCCAGCACCATGTTGATAGGGGTAGCTTTTTGTTCCCCCTCGATCTCTCCACCAAGGGCTTTCTTCCTCCGCCCCCGCCCCCCATTGGGCCATGTTAAGACTAACAACCTTTGCCTTAACTCCCGGATTTGTCTGGCCGCGGTGTGTGTGGACGAGCGTACGCCCGAATGGCACAACCATATCTCAAAAGTGAATAGAGAGCTCAGGAGTTCCTTGAGCCAGTTCTATTATAGATAAATAAGGTGGTATTTTCCAGTACTCTGTTTGCTTTTTATTTTTATAATTATCATAGTGTTGACAGGCCATATGATTAGTCACTATTATGACGCTGCTAAAGTTTCACCCCCGTCGCCCTTTCTTTACCCTTGCCCCCGTAAAACTGGAGAGAGCAGTCTTCGAACTACGAGAGAAAGCCGAGTGACAATTCGTGACTGCAGGACGGGGCAAGCGGTGGAGTGACTAAGGGAAAGTCCTGGTAATGATGACATTGCGATCTCACTTACGGAGGTACAGCGTATAAGTTTTGTAGATTTTGCTAGCAGGGGTTTGCTGCCGGCAGGGGGCAAGTGAAACTAATCAGGTATAGTGGCTCAGAGTGTGTGCATGGACTTGGGGAAACTTGAATGAAAGTCATAAAGGTTTATTCTACTTGTATAAAAATTTATCTAATATTTGGTAAAGAGGTCATTTGCAGCAATAACAGTTTGACAATGGGCAGGCATGCTTTCTATCAGCTCTCGGAATTCATGCTACCCAACTGTGCTCCAAGCTTCCTTGACTGCATCTCTTAACATATTGTATGACATATTTTCTGGAAAATTATCCTGTAGATAATTCTTCATAATATGCCATACTTTCTTGATAGGATTCAAGTCAGAAGAGAAAGGAGAGCAGTAGATAACCTCAATTTCTCTCTCCTGAAGCTCAGCAGTGGTATTTCCTGCAGCATAGCCTGTAGCCCTATCCTGTATAAGCTTTAAATAAATCCTATCCCACTGACACAATTCTATATACTCATGAATAATAGATACTATATGTGCACAGTAGCTTTCTGAGTTAATAGACCCGCAATCCTTCTTTCAGAATATCCCAGGACCTTGTATATCACCATGAAAATAATCCCGAAACATCCAATCCCATCTTCTTTAATGCTTTTCTACTATACATGTTGGATCCCATTTCTCTCCAGCCCTTCTTGTAACCCAGCTTCTAGTATACTGCTGTTAGGCATATAGAAATCTGAGACAAGAAATGTGTACAGACCTCAGAGTAGGGTAACTGCATACAGACCCTCGATTTACTGAAAAGCCAAACACCCCCCTCTGGCCCCCTTATGGCACCCGCACATCATTAGTGAGATTTTGAGAATTGCATCCTATAACTAAAATGTTACATTAAATGGAGCCCACTTCATAGCATCATATATGTTGCCACCATTCATCCGACTGTATGCTGTTCGCAGGATACATGTGAGGTGACCTTTAGTGACATCTGAGAAGTAGAACAGAAGGATTCTGTTGAAGGCGTATTGAGATAATAGGCTTCAAAGTTAGGCTTCCTAAACTATGAGCTGAAAGTGATAGGATATTTGTGGCAAAATACTTCAAGAGGATGTCCTAGTAGTGGAGACTATCAAGGACATATTGAATCTACCTATACCCTTCTGATATCAGCTGTAGGTTGGTTGGTCCCAGTAATAGAACACCTCTATAGAGGTCGGCGGACCAAGGGGAAGTACGCTCAGATAGGAAGACCTAGATAAGTCGAAGATCTGTAAAGACATTGACACGTTGGGCTTGGACTTGCGATTGGCACTAGGTGGCCTGGCATGAAACTGATCACTTGCTGACTAAAGAGACTCTTGGAATGATAGTCAACAAGACTAAAGTAATATAATAGTCTATGTGGACAACTAAGTTCAAGGCCACTGTTTGGTATAACAAATAACGCAGTCATCTCAATGGAGAAATACTATTCTGTAACTGTGAAAGGGTGTGAAAAGTTTCAGGATCAGATGGTGCTCGCACTTGTAAGATTCTAGACATTTGCATATTAAAACCAGAGTGGTACTTTGGAGGCATAGTACTTAGAAGTAGTCCGCGAACACTCAGATGTGGGATATAAATATTGAAGTGCCTCCTAAGTTTTACAGGCATCATTAAGCAACGGAGAAGAAATCTTATCAATATAATATTATTTTACGCTTTAAAATCATTACCTTACCTATTTTGTCGAGAACGAGCCTTCGTCAACAGATTCTCCAATCGAAGATTTAGCCTACATCCCTCAGTTATATACTTGAGTTTGGTGTCCGCCTAACAACCACCCACTAGTGATCCATGTTTTATCAGTCCATAAGTGTTACAACCTCTAACCAGTATCAGTTCTGAGCAATAGGTAGATGATACTTCTCTTCTTCTTCTCTCTCGATGAGAGTTCTTAGACCTATGTCTACTGTAAGGTGGGGGAGACTCTTGTGTTTCTGGTCCTTATCGCCTATTGTACTCTTTATTCAACTCTACTCTCATAGTAGAGTTCTCATCTCATATAGGTAAATCGTAAAGAGCATAAAGGTTTATATTCATAAAAGGATAAAGTAATAAGTAGGAAAATAACTTAAAATGAAGAGTGAAGAGCTCATCGCCAGAGTTTTTTTTTTTCATTTTATCATCAATGTTATTGTGTGTTTAAGGTACACCATCCACATGCAGCGCTAGCTATGGCCGACACATGAACCTCTCCTACTACGCCAGCCCGAAGCAGCCAGAAGAAAAACTGTCAACAAAACCTGAACAGGAATGCACACTGGCAGACAGGACTGAAACTCGTGGAACATGACACCCCTCGAACAAACCCCGTGTGGTTGAAAAAACTCTCCAGACCCACAACTTGTAGTATACACAAATGGTAAAAACTGTAAAAAGAAAACCACCCAAGCCCAACAAAACAAAAGAAACTCCAGACCCTGACAGTAGCCCAAACCTGCAGTGAGAACCCTCTTAGACAGCCTGAATCTCAACTATACAGCTGAAGCCCTAGGCCACCTACAACAATTAACATCTACAGCTAAAGGGTAATACCCGGCAAAGGTGGTGGGAGACAGAATGGAAAGCCTAAGCGGTAGGAAACAGGATATGTGGCAAGGCACAGAGACCGATGCAATCCGGACTGGGAAGCCCAGTGGAGACACCGATAGTGCGTTGATGTAAGGTGATGCAGAAGTAGGATGCAAGCTGAGTGAGGATGTAGCAGTAGGGTGCAAGTTGATTCAGCTTTTGGAACAGGGCAGAAACTGAATGTGACCATGTCAACTATCAGTAATCGTGTTCGTATCCTTCTAGGTGGTCCCCAGAGGTGGAAGGCAAGCGATCTTACCGCATCTCTCATGTAGTCCCTTGTTCTACGAGAGATAGCGTCACTTAGTGGATGGGATACCAGCGCTTAAGCCGACCATGGAGAGGAGCGAGATCAGCCCGTGGGCCTGTTGAATAGTTCTCACATACCGCAAACTGTGTTTCCAGCCATCTGAAGTATGGAAAGCGAATGGCCTCCAACCGTATAGAGGGGCCTCGCTAAGCGAGGAAAGGGGTGAGAACGGGCAGCGTGAAAGGCATACCAGCACCCAGGAGGAGGGAAGCTCTGTCGCTTAGAAAAGCAAAGGAGGGCAGTGAGGAGGGGATGGCCGTCACTCCTAGGGTGAAGCCATCGTGGGAGGAGAGGGGGGGAGTGGATGGTTCATGAGATCCCAAGTGTTAAGGTTTGATTTCAAGTGCGAGAAAAATAGAAGAGACAGATGATGAGCTCATCGCCTGAGTCCTCTTGTTTTTTTTTTTTTTTTTATCATTAATTTTATTCTGTGTTTAAGGTACACCGTCTGCATGCAGTACAAGGTATGGCAGACACATAAACCTCCTCCCCTACCCCAGCCCGAAACAGCCAGAATGTTAGGTGGTGGCCAAACTCAAGTATATAACTGAGGGACGTAGGCCAAAAATCTTCAATTGGAGAATCTGTCAAGGAAGGCTCGTCTCGATGAAATAGGTAAGGTAAAGATTTAAAGTGTGAAATAATATTATATTGATAAGATCTCTTCTCCATTACTTGATAATGTCTGTAAAGCTCGAGAGGCACTTCAATATTTATATCCCGCGCCTGAGTGTTCACGGACTACTTCTAACTACTATGCCTCCGAAGTACCACTTTGGTTTTAATACCCAAACGTCCAGAATCTTATAAGTGCGAACACCGTTTGACCCTAAAACTTATCACACTCTTTCGTGGATACGAAATAGTATTCCTCCGTTAAGATGACTGCGCTATTTGTTATACCAAACAGCGGTCCTCAACTTAGGTATCTGCATAGACTATTATATTACTTTAGTCTTGTTGACTATCGTTCCAATAGTCTCTTTGGTCATGAAGTGATCAAGTTCATGCCGGATCACCTAGTGCCAATCGCAAGTCCGAGCCCAACGTGTCAACGTCTTAAGGGGCTCTGACTTATCTAGGTCTTCCATTCTGAGCATACTTCCCCTTGGTCCACCAGCCTCCGTAGAGGGGTCCTATTGCTAGGACCAACCAACCTACAACTGATCTCAGAAGGGTATGTGTGGATTCGGTATACCCCTAATAGCTTCTGCTACTGGGATTCCCTCTTAGAGTCTGTTGCCGAAAATGTCCTGTCACCTTTGTCCCGTAGTTTAGGAAGCCTAACTTTGAAGCCTACTATCTCAATGCGCCTCTTACGGAATTCCTCCGTTCCACTTCCCAGATGTCGTCAAAGGTCCCCTCTCATATAACCTGCGAACAGCATATGGTTGGATGGACGGCAGCGACGTATATGGTGTTATGAAGTAGGCTTCATTGATGTGACATTTTAGTTATGGGACGCAACTCTCGAAATCTCGCTAATGACGTGCGGGCCCCATAAGGGGGCCGCAGGGGGGTGTTGGTACTCTGGTAAATCGAGGGTCTGTGCGCAGTTACCCTACCGTGGGTCTGTGCACATGTCTCAGATTTCCATATGCCTAACACAGAAGAAAAACTGTTAACGAAACTTGAACAAGAACACGCACTGGCAGACAGGACCGAGACCCTCAAAACATGACACCCCCCGCCCAAACCCCGTGCAGTCGAAAAAACTCCCCCATCCCGCAACTTGTAGTATACACAAATGGTAAATACTATAACAGAAAGCCATCCAAGCCCATCAAAACAAAAGAAATCCCACTCCCCGACAGTGGCCCACCTCCGTGGCAAGAGCTGCCTCAAAAAACCTTAACCCAGACCAAACAGTGTCACCTACGACAATAAACGTCTATGACCGAGGGATAAATCTGATGGAGGGGTAGGGGGACTGAAGAGAGAAGCCCAAGCTGAGCAACACAGGACCCGTGGCAAGGTACTGGGACTAGTGCAATCCGGACCGGGAAGCCAGGTGGAGACACCCAAAGGGTGTCGAGGTAAGGCAGTATAGCAGTAGGGAGCAAGCCAATCCAACTGTCACGACAAGCCAGAAACTGAATGCGACTGTGTCAACTATCGGTAATCACGTTCATGTCCTTCTAGGCGGTCATCGTAGGTAGAAGGCAAGCGATCTTACCGCATCTCTCATGTAGTCTCTTGTTTAATGAAAGATAGCGTCACTTAGTGGATGAGATACCACCGCTTAAGCCAATTGTGAGGGGGGGCCTTGCCAAGCGAGGAAGGAGGCGAGAATGGTCAGCACATGAGGCATACTGGTACCCAGAGGAAGGAAAGCCCAGTCGCTTAGGAAAGCAAGAAAGGGGCAGTGGGGGGGAAGGATGGCTGTCACTCCTAGGCCAAAGTCATCGTGGGAGGAGAGGAGGGGGGTGGATGGTTTGTGAGATCCCAAGTGTTGAGAGTTGATTTCAAGCGCGAGGAAAATAGAGGAGATGGAGGATAAGCTCATCTCCTGGGGTTTTTTTTTTTTTTTTTTTTTTTAT